>ML991829.1:0-197989 GCA_010094025.1 Viridothelium virens | reverse complement strand
GGAAGATTAAGAGGCTGTAGAAGGCTGAGAGCATTTTGGGTGTCAGTGTAGAGAAGATTAGTGTGGGTCCAGGAGTGCTGGAGAGACACTTGTACAACGAGGTCGTGGTGAAGCCTCTTTTCGTTGCTACATAGATATGCTCTTGTACAGCCATTCTGTACACGTATGTACAGACCCAAATTCTCGTCAGAGTGAAATGCATTATGCCCGCTTGCCGTAACGTGTCCAAAACGGTCACTGAATGAACGCCGGTGAATCCCACCATTTTGTTACTCCAACATGCTTCCCCTATGCCGTTAAAACCCATCTACTTCCTACCTCGATCAAAGAGAGAGTAGGTTCCTCAAGCATCCGGCCCCATCACGTCCTCCCCGCTTTCCTCCACGTACTCATCCTCACTCTTCTCAATCACCAAATCCACCTGTTTGACTGGATGCAGCAACATCGCCGGCAAGCACATCCTCCCCTCCCCACTCAATTCATATTGCTCCCCACCATCGTTATCCACCTTATATCCCAACCACCGCTTCCACAGGTTTGGCGCAAATCCAGCATCATAATACCACGTCGTCCCCTTAAAATTATGCTGCCGCTCATCACTAAACACGGACGTCCTCGCCCCCCCCGCAGCCCCATTCCTCCCGCCATTAAACGTCGCCGCCAGATAACTCGTCGGCCACCTACGATCGATAAACACCGGATGCGGCGCATACACCGCCTTCAAGCCATGGTGCAGCGCAGCAGACCCCGGCCACATCTCCGAGAACATCGTGTGCCGATGCAGGCTCGTCTCGCGGTGCATGGTGTCGAGCAGGCGGCGCGACAGGCGGCTAGCGGTGATGATGGCGGTGCGACGCGGGACGGCCGAGTTCGGGGTTTCGTAGCCGGTGACGTCGTCGGCGAGGATCCAGTTGGTGCCCTGCGGGTCGAAGAGCGGGTTGAAAGTGATGAAGTCGGCGTCTTCGTCCACGCCCCATTCGTACTTGTCGGCGTTGTAGATGACGCGCGGGTGTGGGTCGGAGTTGATGTCGAGCGGGTCGTTGGGAGGTGGCTCGGGGCCCCAGATGGGGACTTCGGGTCTTTGGTCCGGCGTGTTTGGGTTGTGGGGGTCGGCGGAGGGGAGCTTGTCCGCCCACATGTTGTTGCTTGTGGAGGTGCCGTGCTCGGTTTGGACGCGCACCATTTGGCGGAAGTCGTCCCAGCTGCCGTGTTCTGCGGGGACGTAGAAGCGGGAGTTGCGTTCCCAGAGGCCCTTGCGGGGTTGTTGTTTGGCCCACTTGCTGACTTTGTCGAAAAGGTGGTAGAAGTGACCGGTGTAGCGGATGTCCATCTCCCAGTGCCAGAAGAAATCGTACTCGGGATGGTGTTGGGCAAAATGCTGCATGGGCATATACGTGCTTCGATAGACACCGTGGACCGGTAGATTACGGTAGAAGGTCTCTGCCAAGCCGCCGTAGAACAGGCTCATCTGAGGTTCTGTCCATAGTGTGCCCATGCCACGGAACTCTTCGGGCAACGACTCGTTGAGTACTCGATCGTATTCATGCTTATCAGACCAGATTGGAAGATCACTGTCCTTGACATGAATGAGGAAATGAAGCTCGTATTCTGCACCCGAGGCAATAGCAAGTTCGGAAACCAGGGCGCGCAAGTATAAGAGGTCTTCTTCATCGTACTGAAAATCGCTCCAGGTTCGTACAATGACGGCTGTGCGTGGAAGCAGCTTCTTGTTGTCTGGGACCGATGTAAAATGCGAGGATACGTCGACCTCGTCGTTGAGGTCACGCTCCTCTAAAGTAGAAATGGATTTTACATTCGGCACGTTGGACAGTGCGCCCTGGTCCGTCTCTTTAAAGCGGTGACTGTTCTTCTTGACACAACGCCCTTGAACATCTTTCCAATTGATCTTCCGGTAATCTATTTCGCCATCCTTTTCCCAAACGGCATCCGCTCCTTCACGATCACCATCCAGCGAAGTTCCACTCCCTCCGTATTTTCTTGAGTAACCGAGACCGTACGGACCTAACCTTCCAAAGCGTTCAAAGCAGATATCATGCCTCAGCCCGAATATCTCGTATGACCCCATGACATTGACCGGTGTACCCTGGGGAACCCCATTGTAAACTCGTAAGGGGGGGACCCGTTGCTTTTCTTCAGCATCAATGAAACATTGTTTCGGGAGTGCATATCCATCTGAGATGTCGTCGTGTTGGAGGCTCTTGTACGGGTCGAACTCTTGTGAGGGCGGAACGGGAGAGTGGATTGGGCTCAGGTTTTCTGGACCAACAGCGTCGATTTCCTGACGCTTTACTCGCCGTGGTTGCTCTTCTTGACTTGGATCCACCTTGGGTATATCCTCGTCTCCGGTAGGATACTCTGGTACGTTTTGTGATCGTGGAACAAGGGTGCGGATGCCACCATGGTAACGCTTTAGGAATGGAAATTGCTCCCATACGGGCGGAGGTGGTGGTGGTGTGCCAATGCCCTGCTCCACATTCCTGGCCGAATTGTAGGACAACTCGGTCAAGGTTAATATAAAAACGATCAAGGTTGTCGCTAGTATGCATGCGAAACGTCGTGAGAATCTTCTATAATTTCGGTATTGATATGCGCGTGATTGACCCCTTGATCTTCCCCGGTATGGACTTTTCTCTCGAAGCATAGGCTCATGAGAAGCCGATGTTTCTCTTGATGATAGCGTCGAACCTGAGTGTGCAGAGTTCCAGTCGGAGTCATCGCCGTTGGCGTACTCCTCGTCCACCCATTCATCATCTTCTTCGGTAGTTAGGATGGGTGTGTAGGCCTGGATTTGCCGCTTGGCGATACGCAAGGGATTGAAGGTCGGCATGGCCGTCCAACAGGAGTGCCAGCCACAAGTTTTTTGCGGTCCCTCTCATGCAGCAGTCAGAGCTATCGACCCTGCAATGCGAAGCATCCAAGAAAGCAGCCTGAAGAAATCTGTCAGAATCGAGGTGTTGTACTCTCGACGACTAAGGGGCGAACGGTGACCAGGACGAGAGATGGAAAAAGTATCGACTAGTAATGCAGTTTTCGCAGTCAATATTTGGGGGCGAATAGGTGCATCAGCAAATGAACATATGTACGATATTATCCAAACATGGAGAGTAAGGACTTGGAGAATGGGTGTGGAGATGCCAAGCCTTGGGCGTTTCCGCAGTGACGAACCCTGGTAGCCCTCGCGTCCTCACGCCCTCAGACCCGGACGAGGAATAAGCTCCGTCGCATTAACGTCTTGTTGGCGTCTGCTCACCAATCATTTAGGTTACTCAGTTTTTCGTCCCTGACTTGCGCGCTTACGGGGTCTAAAGCTAAGAGCTTGGATCATCGTGTGTTCGTCATACTCAACAGCTTTCCTCTCCGAGCCCGTCGCCCATCTTCCGCTTCTACAACGTCCATCAACCCACCAATCGCTCGCGATGCCTGCACCACGCTCCAAGACTAGCACTTGACTTACCTACATTGTCTACTCGTGCCTCCATCTTCTGGCGTGTGCCTTGCAGATGCATCGTCACTATGCCTGAGCCCGGTGATGAACTACGATGATGTATTTCATCGTGCTAAACTCTCCCTCTTTTCGCTCATCTTGCTCGTTGCCGCCGCCATGTACTATGATAAGTATTGGAATACTGTTCACAGCGCATTGCTCGTTTCTAGCTTTGCTTCAAGCTTGAATGTTTTGGCACAGAGCAGCACCAACACTACAGACCTGGCCTGGCATGCACCTAACTCTTCCCAGGTCAACAACTTGTCCTCTGTAATCAATGGCACCGGTGTCTATGGCTTCATCTTCAATTCAAGCATCAATCCAGGAGGCTCCGCTTATGGAACCTACAACTGGTGTAATATGCCCCACGTGAGGCCTCAAGAATATCCAAGGGTAGACTCTTCATACAAGCTCGAATACGTAGAAGTGGTAGGGAATTTCCATGGTACTTGCGAGCTTTAATAACTAATGCGTTCAAGATCCATCGTCACCATAAGCGAACTCCTTACGCGGCTAATACCTTTCCTGTCGAGTCCTACGCTTGGTATTGCTCCGACGAAGGCCTCTTCTACTACGGCCAGCCGCTTCCCATTGGTAACCTAAGTGCTGCCAGCACCTACTGGTCCGTCTTCGATAGTAACTCCAATCCGTTTACAGTCCAAGGTTTCAATGGCACGTGCCAGTTCCCACAAATCACCTCTGCCGGACTGGGCGACAGCTACCAGCACGGTGCCGACCTCAAGGCCGTATATCAGGACATGCTTGGGTTCATCCCCAGCATCTATAGTAACAACACTGTGAGCTATCGGGTTACGAACAACGTCATCACAAGTCAGGTTGGGGGAGAGGTTGTAGCTGCCATGTATCCTGGGCAGACGAAGGACCATAGTGTCACTCCGCTGTTGATCCAACCTGACTCCATTGACTCCCTCGAGCCCGCATACAGCTGCCCACGCGGTTCCAGCATCACGGATTCTTATGGTCCTGGCTCGACCTCTCCGGGCTGGCTGACCCATCTCAATGCTTCTGCCCCTCTCTTCAGCGCCCTCGATGCCCTTTCCGGAGTCGATCCTACAGCTTCAGACTGGCATGTCTCGTGGGATCACTATTTTGACAATCTCAGTTCGAGACTCTGCCATGACAAGCCACTACCGTGCAAAATTTCGAATCCCAGCTTCTGCGTCACGCAGGAGCAAGCGGACGAAGTGTTTCGTCTTGGCGAATATGAGTACTCATACATCTACCGCGACGATCCCTTGTCACTCTCTGCCAGTACGGCGTCGTATGGTGTCTATGTTGCTGAACTTGCAAATAACTTCCGGGGTGCCATGCGCGGCGGAACGGGGAGCTATGGCGGGAGTGGAACAAAATATAGGCACAACATTGCGCACGACGGTTCGATCTCACCTCTGCTTTCCATTTTGCAGATTGATGTGATGGTTTGGCCTGGCATGGGCGCTGAAGTCGTATTTGAGATGTATAGCAAAGGGGCCGACTATTATCTCCGCGTACTATGGGGTGGTCAGGTATTGACAAGCAACAATCCGAGTCTTGGACACATGGACATGATACCCATTCAGACGTTTCTGGCATATATCGACGGATTAGTAGGACAAGGCGCGAGCAATGTACCAGCACTTTGCAATAGGACTTCTTCGAGCAGTACAGATTGAAGTAGCATTTACACAGCTTAGCTACTGAAACATAGACCACTAAGCGAAGTTCGTGATGACTTGTGTGATCTTGTGAGGTGTCAACAGTAGGGAGGAAACGCGTCGGACAATTACTCAGTAGAGAAGTTCGTCAGAGTCGAAGAACTTTCTATGATACCAAAAATGGATTCGTGTCTAAAAATTGAACAGCTATGCATCGGTCATATATGAAAGACCACCAAATCACGAATGATACACATGCGTCTCACAAGCTGTCTACTTCCTCGTCATTTTGTACCTAGGGGCCATCAGCAAAGGTGTATATGAGAGGAGAAAAGCTTTACAAAAAGATGTTCTCTCTGCGGTAAATTTCTCTATCAGGGTCATTTTCGATCTCCTCAATGTTGAACAGGCGTCTTGCGGACTTCATAAATTGCATATCCGCTCTCCTTCTCTTCTTGAAGCAGAAGAAACAGACAGTATTTTCTTGAATCAGGTCTTGGAGTGTTTGCTGGAGGAGCGGAAACGCAGGCTCGAAGTATACACAGTCTGCAGCTAGAACGACATCCACCGGCCTTGGCAGTGAGAAAGGTACCGGTGAGCCCCAGTCGTAGATCTCAGGCTGGATTTGATCTTCCATATTATTCAGCGCTATATTGTCCTTCATAAGTTGAAACATGGGCCGTTGGTCGGTGATCCATACTGGCTGATTGATCTCGCAGCCAGCCGCAACGGCCAACCTATGCGACAATATTAATATGACTCGACGCTTGAGGCGAGAAAAGGAGTATTAAAGCCAAGTGATTGGAATGTGTCTTGATGCTGTGCCAATCAAGCCATTTGGAATCCGAACAGTCTTCCTGTTAAGGAGAAAGCCCAGGCATCACATACCCTACAAGGCCTCCGCCAGCACCTAATTCAACTCTTGTTTAACGCTTTAGTATTTCAGCCTGTACAAAATTAGGAGGTGAACCCACATTGATTTATCCTTCAGGTTGTTTCTTTGCTGTCGAAGCAAGTGTTTGCCAAGGACCATGCCGGCTGGCCAAAGCTGACCTCCACATCCATTCTTCAGGTCTTCTCGCAGCTTCAATGGCTGTGAAAGGTAACCTCCGAAGTCGATGATTGATGTGCCTGCAGACTTATGGACGGGTGACTGGACAAGATCTTCGCTGATTGCTATAATCTCGTCTTCGCCGCTGATTTCGTCCATGCGGAATGAATTTGCCGGGGCTTGTGGCCTCGACGATGCTCTTGGTCTCCCACCTACCCTCCGTCTTCACAATCTCTACCACGTCATCCGCGTTTAGTCGAGAGAAGGTCTCGACGACTTCCTAGTCCGAATCGTGCCATTAGAAATGAACAGGACAGTCCTCTTGATTGAAATGTGCTTTGTGATCCTCGGTTTAGGGTGCTTGAGTCTGCCTCGAAACACAAAATTGACTGACTGCTGGTACCATTTTGACGCCGAAGCTGTTACATTCGCTCAATTCGAATATTCAGACGTATCAATACTTAATGGTATACTAATCCGCAAAGGTAGGTACGTTTAAGATTCCTTTCTCTCAGTTGCTATTATCCATCCCTTGCTGGGTATTACCGAGGGCCATTGCTGCCAATCAAGGTACGAGTGAAAGCCTTCATTACATTCCTTTCTAGCCCTTCCTGCGCAGGCCGGCGACCACTTTACGCGTTGAACGCGACAAAGCGTGTCGCGCGATTCCAGATGGCCCTCTGCTTAGCCTTGAAGGCCCCATTCTTGCTTCCTGGAGAGCTGGTGAGCTCCATATGCTTCTTATCATTTCCTGAGGCATCGATTCTGGGATTTTGATTGCTCCTTGGATAAAAGAATTGAAGTCACCATCGGTCGGTTCAAGAGACAGGTTAGCGAGAAGTGGCGATGCGCCATTTATTTTCACTAGGGTCCTGGATTACAGCTTGCTGTGCTCTACCTCAAGTTGCGTTTCCATTCAACTCACAGGTTCCACCTGCTGGTCGTGTTGGTCAAAAGTATGAGTTCCAGATATCGCTAACCACCTTCGAACCTTCTTCCACCATTGTGAAATACGTACTCGTAGGCGCGCCAGCTTGGCTTAACCTTGACAATTCGACCCGAACGCTTTCCGGGATACCAAAGCAAGAAGATGTTGGATCGCCTACTTTCAGGATCAGTGCGATAGATAATGATGGATTAACAGATATGTCGGCGACATTGGTGGTGGTGGACTCTCCAGCTCCGCAAGCTCCTCAGGAAATTTCTGAGTATCTTGCGAAAGCCGGGAGCCTCTCAGGTCCTTCGAGTGTCTCGATCAAACCTAATTCTGCGTTTCATATCGACTTTCCGGCGCAACTATTTACAGGCGAGATACACCAACAACTGTTCTATTATGCGACCTTAGTGGATCACACTCCGTTACCAGCCTGGCTATCATTCGATTCAGACACTCTCCAATTTTCTGGGACAGCTCCGGGTGAAACATCGTCCCCTCAGAGCTTCAATGTGGAGCTGATCGCCTCAGATGTGGCCGGGTTCGCCGGCGCGTGGACAGACTTCACACTGGATATCAATCAGCAGCAGCTTGCATTCAACACATCGGAACAAGATATAAACATTGGCGCCGGCGTATCTCTGGAATATACTTCGCTGCTAAGCCAATTAACCCTGGATGGTGCTCCAGTGAAACGACCACAGATTGCGAACGCATCTGCTCAAAAGCCGAATTGGGTAAACTTTGACCCTACATCCCTAGATCTAGCCGGCATTCCGCCAGAACAAGGGTTCCAAGAGGACGTGATAGTCACTGTAGTCGATAATGTGGGCGACAGAGCCAGTATCATACTTCATTTGCAGCGTGGTGACACGAGCACAAATTCCACATTCTTCTCAAAACAACAAGGAGACGTCAGTGCAACAATTGGTGCGCCCTTCGACTATTACATCGATCCGGACACCTTTTCAAAAGCTGCTCTGGATATTACAATTGATCTCGGTTCGGCTGCACCTTGGCTTCAATTCAACGAAGCTAACTACAGCATTATTGGAAAGATCCCAACTACCATCAAGCCTTTAGTGGCTACGGCCACAATTATAGCTCGCCCTCCAGCCACTGCAAGCTCAGAGACTGAAACATTCCATATTACAGTCGTCTCCACAACCTCGCCACGGATATCCACGGCAACGACGTTAGAATCTCCCGTATCCCCATCAACATCCGCGACCTCTACAAGCACGGGCCAGATTGCAGCCTCACGCTCAGATCGAGTCTCCAAAATGCCACTAGGTGCTGTCATTGCTATCTCTATTCTGGGTGCGTTGATCCTGGGCTTTGTGGCACTTTGCCTCTGCCGAAGACTGCGAAAACAGCGAAAACAGCGAAAACAGCCAAGACAGGGATCCCAAGCAGAGGTAGCAGAGCCAATACTACATGGAGCTCTCCCTAAAAGTCCACGTGATTCAAAGCATGAGCCTGATCTCGAGAAGAATGATAGCAGACCGAGAATAGTGCGCTCTGCAGCTCCAGAAAATCCACCAGAAGTTGCTCTAAACCTCTCAAGACCCTACAACGCCAGCAGACAGCAGAATAGGGGTTCGCAGATCAGTTACTTGAACGATGGTGAAGGCACAATCCTATCATATCATGATCGCTCATCGTGGGGACAAGCTGCGACTGAAGGGCATATGCCACATCATAGTATGAGTTTGGCTACAGAAATAGCGCGTCAGTCTCGAGGCTCTATGCAACTAATGCCCTACCGAAGGGCGCAGTTAAGAAGCAGCCAGCTTTCTCAGCTAGGTCCCGACCAGTCACTCGTTCGTCAACTGTCTGGTATTGGCCATGGCCGTCATGACAGCCAAGCATTACAGTGCAATAATGGCACTGGCAGACGTCTCAGCTTCACGGAGAGGTCCGCGCAATACATGACTGAACCAGCCCTTGCACCCTTAGCAGAAGAAATTAAGCAGAGAAGGGCTTCATCAAGATATTCAGGAGTGACACATGAAACCCATGATGTCTGCAGAAGGTTTACGGAGAGATCAAAAAGTATTCGACTGGTCGAGCGAAGCCCTACAATTGGCACAGGTGGCAGTAGTATCCTTCAAGCTCTCGACGAGGATGAGAGGCCTTTGGAAGAGCGACGACAAAGTTACATAAAACGCAGGACGACTAGCCAAAGTCCCTTCTTCTCCACGGGTGCTGTTCGCCACACTCGTGGGTCAAGAGCTCCTTCTCGAACCTCGTCTCCGACCGGTGATTCAGATGCGCGACGCTCGGATTTTGACCGCTCCTCCTCATTTCTCTCCAGGGAGTCAACTTCGATCCTCGGTCAAGCAATCGACAATCTCAGGCGCCAACATGCCCGGAAAAGCAGGGTCGTGACTGGCTGTTCTGAAAGCACCAGCTTGGAGCATCATGAAGATTCCCGTCGTGATGCAAGAGTGAGCGGCATACCATGTCCTCCTCAAAGCATGACTGCCGAGTCAAGCCGGCAGTTCGAATCTGCAGACTCGTTCTACAGCACAGACTCTAGTATCGGGGGTTCCGAATTTAGCGTTTCCTTGGAGATTTCGCCTCTTGAGACTGCACGGCGCATGGAAGATTTCCATACATCAAGGCCGCAGAGCCATTCGAAGAGAGTTAGGAGGAGGCCTTCGGGGAAACGTAGTGCCTGGGCTGCCAAACTGGGTCGAGACTACAACGGAGAGATCAGTCAAGCGTCAGCACCATCGACGTCTCGTGACGAACGGAAGGAAATGGAGATACCGTTCACGGATAATCATGCATCGCTCATATCTTCGGCATACAATTCGCAGCTGCGGAGGAGTAGGCTGGCTGCAGAAACCAGAGCTTGGGGTCGGCGGCTACCGTTGAGTCTATTGAAGGATACGAATGCCGGTATAGCAAGCAGTCCCAGACTTGGAGTATTTCCTGATCAAAATAATCAGGAGAGAAATGGGGTGAAAGGGAGAGAAGTTATCGGCTTAGGTTTAACCACGAGTGGGGATTGGGAAACGACTGACGAACGGCCGAGTAGGAGTAGCCAAAGGCTAGATAGCGATGAGGCACCTGCCTTTCTCTAAATATTTGATAGGAGGAATTTCTCATGGATCAAACCCAGCAAAATGATAGTCAAGGTAGTGGAGATTTCCTACATGAGGGCCAATTATTGGATCTGTGCAATGGAAAATCGGCAGTGCCGTTTGATTGACGGAAACACCGCCTACTTACTCTAACTGAAATAGTAATTTCCTACCATATCGATTCTACTGTGCAGGACGACGCGCCTGATTGTAGCCAATTGAAGTCTACAAAGGAAATGTACCTTAGGTAAACAAAATGCGTATCATTGGTGTCTCAATGTCGACGATTGACTGTACTGCCTCCGCCCCTGACGTCACGACAGACTTTCAAGGACAAAGGTTCTCCAAGGCTTAGCTGCCGATCAGCGCAAAGCAATTCTTATGAGATAGGCAAGTAGTATAAAATTTGGATGCCAAGACCTGATGCACTTTCTCGAAATCACACTGGTGGTTCGAAACTTAGATGGTCTGGTAACCCAGGTCGATATCTACGATCTCTACTATTAACATATTCGGTCCCTGCACACAATACCGCACCTGTACGACAGCGGTACCTTCATTGGCAATGTCAGACTACGAGAAATCACTAGCGACCTCCAAGCCCTACCGCAGACCCTCCAAGCTCTCTACCGAGGAGGAGCTCGTTGCCGACCTAGAAGAATTTCGCCGTGAGAAAGAATTCGTTCATCAAGGCGAGGCTGGCACCTTCTCAGGCCGTGACTTCATGGGCGGATGGGCCATGAGCGCTACGCTAGATACGCCAAGAGATACGGTTGGCGACCGTGCAAGGAGAGAGGAATTGGGAATCGTAAATTGGAAGCCCGGTGTCAGGGGTAGCGTCGATCATGAAACTGGAGTGGTGCCGGAAGAGCAACCGAATTGGCCAAACATGCGAGGAGATAAAGGGAAAAAGAAGAAGAAAGGCTGGAGGGCAAGATTAGGATTCAAAAAATGGAGTTCGCGATGAGATGTGGATTTTCATGGGCATTAGTCGTCAAGGAATGGATCTTCACGCTATTGGAGTAGGGAAGCTGCAAACTGAGTGGTGCCAAGAAATTTTCGCTAAATCTATGGACGTACAATGAGTAATACAGAGTTAAGTTAGCTTTTGCTTGATGAAGAATGCTCGCAAATGCGAAAGCTGCCATGCGCAGGTAATCCCCAGAACAGCTAGCTGCATCAATGTCCATCGGACAACTCGAGCATTGGTAGTCTCAGACTGATCTCTGAATTCCGCCTCCCGTTCCTGGCAGAGGGGGTTAGAAGAGGGTTCACCGGAAAGGGACGGGGGGCAACCATACTCGTTGGAAAACCTGCTCCCTCCTAATATCCTGCAGTCTCGAGTTGAGATCTCTCACTTTGCTCTCGATATCCGTCATCTTGCCCTTGTCCGTACTTTCAATCTGACTTGTCTCTCCAATAGCAATATCAAGGTCGAACTTGACCGCGCCTGCTGGCATTCCACCTGACAGCCATCCGCGTTGTACATCCGCGTTTGAGGGTGTAAAGCAGATCTTGTGGTCTCCAGCATCGGCAGCAGTGAATGTGAAGCGTCCGTGGTCGGAGCCCTTGAGATTGATAACACGGTGGTCATTGTCGAAGACCTCGTCAACGGTGATTTGTATCCCTACTTGATCATTGACAGTGTAGGTTCGAGTTGGTTCGTTCCATAGCTCAGTCTTGTAATGTGCTAGGCTAAGTTAGAGATTCCGTTTCAACGAGTAGAGTCCTGGTGAACGGACCGACTACTAATGTGTCCTTTGGCAGCTCCTCATAGAAGCATCGTTTAGTGTCCGAATCAAGGAAAAAATAGAGGGCATTTGCGGGCACCAGAGATGCTGCCGAACACAGCAAGCTGATTGACCACCGCATTATGGGACTGGAAATGCGACCTGAAATCTCAATACGACGTGGCGCGGTCGAGGAATCCCTCAAGGAACGTTCACGCGAGCATCTCGAAGCTGCAACGTTGAGCTGATTTGTGCTAAGCTAAGGACAGGGATAAACAGGGTCCAAGTGCAAACATCATGCAAACACCATGCAAACACCAAATTTACACCAAGAATTCTACCTAGGTATTCACATGCTGCGCGACCAGTATTTACCCTCTTCACCTTCTGCATATTGCTCGCGTCCATCAAGGCTTTCGCATTCCCAAATTTTCTGGGAAGCCATCCAATATGACTTCTCAAGATGTTCGGGATATGCTCGACCTGCCCAGAGATGGGCTTCCCAAGCCAGCAGCTCCCAAGAAGAGCAAGAAAGTCATTGAGAAGAAGCCGGGTAATTTAAAGCCTCGTGGTACCATAAGTTCATTAGTCACAGGAAGGCTAATGCTTTACAGAGGGAATGGCAAGAGAATTATATGCCCTCCTGGGAGAACGTGCACCTCCTGTATCAATGATCCAAGAGCAGAAACAGTACAAACAGCGCCCGAAGCGACCATACCGAGCAGCGAAATGGGACCGAACACCATTCACTAACGAGGCGCGAGCCGACAATCTTGTACTGCGACACTGGAGGAGACAAGAAGAAGCTAAGCCATTGGGAGAGATTGATGGCCCAGAGGCCCAAAAGGGCGAAGTGCAACCGGAAACTCAGTACCAGTTTGCGCAATACAACAAGCAGATCACGGCGCCAGAGTATGATCAAGCACAATATGATGCACATATGACCAATCCAAACTGGAGCAAGGAGGAAACCGATTACCTCGTAGACCTATACAAAGAGTACTCCGGACGCTGGGCAGTCATCATTGATCGCTACGAATTTGCGCCATCTCCGCCCATGCCAAATTCCTCTTCAGAGGGCGATGCTGTTCAACCCCCTTCTGCCCCTGAGCGAACTATGGAAGATCTCAAAGCTCGCTTCTACGACATCACCGCCAAGCTCATGGCCGCCCAAACTCCTCTCGAAAAAATGACCACCTCCGAATACTCCACCTACGAAACCCTCATCAAATTCTCACCCGAGCGCGAAACCACCCGCAAATCCATCGCCAACGCCCTACTAAACCGCAACCCGGAAGAAGTCAAAGAAGAAGAATGGCTCCTCCAAGAACTCCAACGCATCACCGCCTCCCAATCCCGCTTCGAAGCCGAACGCCGCGAGATCCGCGACCGCCTCGAGTACCCACACACTTCGCGCGACCGCAGCAGCTCGGGCGTGCCCCTCGCCTCCAGCTCCGAATTCTACCGCAGCAGCCAAGCGCTGCAGCAGCTCCTACAGAACCTCGCCGCCGTCGACCGCACCAAGAAGCGGCGCAGCCTCATCGGCGCCGACGGCATCCTCGCCTCCCCGGCCGGCGCCGGCCCTTCTCCTGCGCTGACCAGCGCCGGCGGCAGCGGCCTCGGCGGCGGCCGCGACAGCCTGGGGTCACAAGGTGGGGTCGGCAGCGCGCAGAAGAAAGGTGGCGCCGGTGCAGGAGGGGCAGGGTCGTCGGG
Organism: Viridothelium virens; assembly: GCA_010094025.1. Classification (NCBI taxonomy): domain Eukaryota; kingdom Fungi; phylum Ascomycota; class Dothideomycetes; order Trypetheliales; family Trypetheliaceae; genus Viridothelium; species Viridothelium virens. The sequence goes on along the minus strand of ML991829.1, from coordinate 184,309 downwards.
ATCCGCTGATGGGGCTACTGCGGCGGCGGCGGCGGCGGCTCGCGCCCTCTCGCCCCGTACGCAGCAGCGGTATGCGGTGAGTACGCACGAGCGACTGACGTCTGGGGTGCACTTCCGCACGGATCGCATCTTGAAGCTGCGGCAGGCGAAGAGCCAGGTGCAGACGCAACGGATTGCGGATGCGTTGGCGACGCTCGGGGTGCCGGAGGTGGTGGTGCTGCCGACGCAGGAGGTGTGTGCGGTGTTTGAGCGGCTGGTTGGCGCGATTTCGAATCTGGTGGATTCGAGGAAGAATGTGGAGAAGGAGACGGCGGAGATGCAGGTGGCGAAGGAGATGCGGAGGGAGAGGTTGAGGAGGGAGGGGGTTGAGGTGGAGGAGGATGAGGAGGGAGTGGGGGAAGTGGAGGGGAAGGAGGAGAAGGGAGGGGGGAAGGAGGTCGAGAAGCGTGGGAAAGATGAGGGAGGAGCTGAGGATGATGGTAATGGTGCTGGGGGAGGGGACGGGGACGTGGAAATGAAAGACGCAGATGCCGAGGGCGAGGCTGATGCTGAGGGTGAGGCTGATGCGGAAGGAGAAGAAGATGCAGAAGGTGAGGTGGATGGAGAGGTCAAGACGGAGCCGAAAGATGGAGAGGAGACAAAACAGGTCGCTGAGGGACCCAAAAGAAGCCAGAGCGTCGTAAGTAACGCAAGCAGGAGCAGCAGACGGTCGAGGAGGTAGTGAAGTGCTTTACTAAACAATGTCGAGAAGAATAGGATTGCACTCCCCATTAGGAGTCGGCCTTTGTTGTACTAATCAATAGCATACACGTCGATCATTAGAAAAGAAGCTCATTTGATACAAGCAGCATTGGCTGCATGGTTGTGGCTATCAAAGCGCAGCATGTCAAGTTTCGTTTCTTCGTTACTGTGACAGAACCTGACGCCGATGGTTTAAAGCACTAAGCATACACTTTGTCCTCTGCATATCAGAGTTCATTTGAGCAAGGAAACTGTTGGGTCGAGACCGCTAAGAGTCGAGTTTCATATCAAGCAGCTGCCATGTCCAGCCTGCAGCAATCCAGCAAACAAGTTGTTACTGTTCCATACTTATATCAATCCTTGTCTCGACCCGTCTTTCTTCATTTAGAATTTCTTTCCAGCAGCAGTGTCCTCATCCAGCTCAACGCTCTGATGGTCAGCGCTGCTGGTGGTGGACTCCTTCTCCAGGTCATATCCAGAAGCAGAGTCCTCGGACCCATGGCGTAGGTCTTCCTCGATGGGGCCGTGAACCTCTTCTTCGAACACGGGATCGGTCTCGATGGTCTCGAACTTGGTTTTGAAGTTCTTGAGGTCGTGACCGTGGGAAGAAGAATTGGAGCGGCGACGGGGATTGGTTACGTTGTAGCCATAGTCCTGAAGTTCGTCACCCTCGCGGCCCCTGTAAAATTCCATATTAGCATGTGGTTTCATATGTGGCGTGCAGACACTGAGTCTCGCACTGCTGCTGGTAGAGTAATGGGATGTTAGCTAAGTAAAGTCAAAGTGCATACCAATTGGCTTTTCCACCACCGTCCTTCTTAGTCTTCTTGGGGTCACTGTCAACGTGACCACTCTTGGCAAAGTAGCGAGGGAGATGTTCTTCAGGAGCAGCAGTTCCGTCGGCAAGGCCAACGTGATCACGATCAGTGAATTTGTGGGAACGAGTCACTGTATGAAACCTTTCAGCGTATTTTGGAGTATGAAGTATAAAGCGATGGATCAACAGGGACCAAGCCACGTAGCGGAGTCCGCCGATGGCGTTGGGGGGATCATAGCATGTAGAGGAGGTCGAAGGATGGCTGCGTCCTGGATGACTTACTGTTCTGATTGCTTGATTGGATAATTGGAAAGCTTTGGAAGATAATTGAGATGGGAGATCGAGTGAAAGAGGGAAGTGTGAGTTAGTTATGAGCTCCTGTAGAGGTAATAACAAGAGGTAAGCTTCTTGTCTCGTGACGTCGGTTTCAGTTTCCTTGGTAGAATCTCAAAGAATGAAGCCGATGGCGTTTAAAGCGGGCCTCAGGGATTGATGCCTTACAGATGGAACTAATGACCTTGCCACTGATTGAGTCTGGAAAGAAGGTGGAGTTGCTCAACGACAGCTGAAGAGTTGGGCCGGACTGATCAACCTACATTGTCAGGGGTTGCTCACGCGACATTAGTTTGCGGGGTCCATCACAGCCTCCAATTGGCAACGCTATTTACTTGAGGATTTCCAGAAAGAGTGATACGTCACGAGAGCGACTTGACGGGGTTCAAGTGTTCTATTCAAGGCTGATTGTCTGTGTTAGAAGGCGTGAGATATGTTAGAGCTGCTTGTGGCAGCTGTGTCATCGCAGGCAGTCACCCCATTAGCAATTGCCACACAACTTTGATGAGCGCTCCAGAGCATTCGAAGTCAAAGCAAAGCGGCCAGCTGTCTCCTACAGTTGCCGCATAGATGTATGGAGAACGGACGTGCAATGCTTTGGTCTCAATTCGACACGGTCATTTGTCCTCACTGAGGCCCTGAAACACGGAACTCGCCTATCCTACGTCATTTTCAATATTTTGGAATGAAATGGCCAGCGTTTGCAGATGAGCCTCCGCAAACATCCATGGAGCTCGGTGGTGGTGCTTTTACTTTGAGTAATTGTCGCCTAGGTGAGCTGGAAGCACCAAAGGGACTGAAGGCGCATTGTGAGCAGTTGTGGCTGCATGACTTGTATTGTTTTCTCTACCGTTGCGTTCTGGCCCTAAGGTACTCTCCGCTAATTCCCCAGATTCCGTTTGGCTGCAGCCCCACGCTACAATAAAGTGGGGCGCTGATGCCGTGATCGTACGCCTATTCTACTTCGGGACTAGTCTAGCCCCAAAAATTACGAAATGTTGAAATGTCGGCCCGGCGGAAGCGTCAGGCGTGACAAAGCCACATCAAGCACTTGTACCTTACTTTCTCTCATTCGAACATTCGTAACAACAATTTCTCAACCAAAAGCAGATTGACCTATCAAGATATGGCTCCTGCCTTCACGATAGACACCTCACCAGACTTTAGCGCCGAGATTCATCAGCCGGTCCAAGCTAAGATTGCGTCCCGGACGTTGCTCCTTGCCCCACCATCGATTTCGTCCCACCCGGAGGCCCTGGATAGGATCATTGAGGCTCATGATAGAAATGCTACAGATATACAGATGCTCGACCGCCTTGCTCTCGGCCTTGTATCTCTGCCGCCCTCTACCTACGATATAGTTCTTATGTTATCGGATGCCGATAGAACAAGGACTGAGAGCCAGCAACTAATGAGCAAGGACATCATGACGAGAATAGTGCAAGCGCTCAAAATCGGCGGTAGGCTGAAAAGTCAAGATGGTCTGATTGGTACAAGTGATGCTCCGGAGAGAACAGAAGCGATTTTGGCAGGCTTGGTCAGTGACGGCTCAGATGGGATGTCGAAGCAGGATACGGCCAATGAATCTGTTCCACTTAAGATTGGCAAGAAGAAGGCAAACGCTGCTGCCGTACCCCTTAATCCTGTGGAAGTCGTCAATGTTCAGTCAGCTACGACGGATAGGTATTCGAACGGCCTACCAGAAAATGGAGTGACCGGCAAGCCAGCCGGTGTCGGGTTTGTGGATGACGAATTCGATTTTGACGATGACTATGACGGGCCAGACGAGCTTATTGACGAGGACTCACTATTGACTGAGGAGGACTATAAAAGGCCTACCTATCAACGTAAGCTTCTGTCAATGCTTCTCCTTCATGGTCCATGGTTGACCAAGACTTTGCTGCAGCGGAATGCCGGCCGGAGGCAAGAAAGAGGCGACGAGCTTGCAAAGATTGTACATGCGGTTTAAAGCAAAAAATCGAGGCAGAAGATACAGCCAAACGAGCTGCAGCGGATGAGGCTCTCGGAACGATGAAGCTTGGAGCCGATGACCTCACCGAAGTCGACTTCACAGTCCAGGGGAAGGTCGGAAGCTGTGGAAATTGTGCGCTGGGAGACGCATTCCGCTGCGATGGATGTCCATACATAGGACTGCCAGCCTTCAAACCAGGAGAAGAAGTGCGCCTGCTCAATAATGAAGTGCAGCTTTAATGTTAATCGAAGTTGGGCTTTATGCATTGTTGGAGCTGTAATACTGACATCGTCTACTTATTACTTGGATAGAATGCTTCGCTTCAGAAGCCTTAGAAGATAGACCTAATTTCAAATCTTGCGCTGCATCGATGACCTGTAATGCTGTGATAGGCAGAGTGTGATGCGCTGGCTGACGTGAATTAAGCAGAGTAGCGGCAAGGGAATCCCTGCGGGAAAGTTTGGCGAGGCGACCTCCAACATGGTGTTGATGCTTTCGTGAACTCAGTCAATGCCCGACCCTGTCACCTTCGAACGCTCGCGCGCGACTTTTTCAATTGTCCTACGCGTCCGTTACATCTCTCCTCCACCTGCTTCATCATGTTTTCTCCTGAGCCTGCTGTCATAGGCGGCAACCAGCGGGCATCAACGCGAAATCCTAGAAGGCGACAGCGACTCGATTCCGACAGCTACAGACAAGACCAGGCGCCGCGCAGGAAGAGGAGTCGACTGTCTAGCGATACATTTCTGCCGCCTACTAGTCAGGGAGACCTCCATCATGCAGATACCAATGGACACGCTGATCCAGGAATGAATGGCGGCTCAAAGCTATTGCAACTACATGGTGTGCCAGTGCGTGAGAAGCAGTCATACAAGGGCGGTCGAGCTCACAAAGGCGACGATGTCTCCGTACTGGTACGTGCAACGACCCTATTTAGAAACAAAGAGGGACATGCTGACAGCTGCTGCACAGTTGAAAACCAAGAACTACACTGTCACGTCTTTCCCAAACGTTCCTTCACCATTACAAGGCACCGGTAAGATCTAGCATGTTGCAATCATCATTCGATTAAGCTACTGATACAGCATATCTTTTGCAGACTACAGATATTCGCTATTGCCTGCGACACGCCACGCACTTGCAGTTACGCGCAGCCATGCCTACATGTGGGACTACACCACCACTCACGGCGCTTCCAAACCTCGAGTTCTCGACTTCCCATCTACCATCCGATCAACAGAGCCTCTACCGAATGGCACTCTTCTTGCATCTGGTTCTGCTAGCGACGTTGGACTATTGGTGGTCACCGCGGCCGGTAGAATCACATTTTGGGAAGATGTCGATGCTCCTGAGGATTTTTCACTCTTTGAGCAGAAGCGTTACACTGCAGACGGTAGCATCGGTGGCATGCTCTCAAGCGAGAAAGTTTCAAGTATCGTCAGCGCCGAACACGCCGGCTTCATTCTGGTTTTCAGTACTGGCCGCCTAGCGCATCTGACATTGCATGATTCCCAGGGAAAACCTCATATTAATACACAATATCTCCGAAACCAAGCAGCTGGTGAACGTAATGGTTTCTTTGGCGGACTCAAAATGGTTTTTGGTGCCAGCTCGTGGCGAGGGAATCTGGCCGCCGTGAAGACTCGTCGGTCTACTGCGAGGAGCAACATGGACGTCATTGCTGCTACAACACAAGGAGAATTCTACGTCTGGGAGGTTGATTGGTCAGGACAGCAAGAATATAAGGGTGCTATCAGCGCAGGCACAGTGATTGAGACTGCGCTTAGTATGGGCGGTTCCACCGGAACCCGTACTGATAAGTCCATAAGGGTCGTTGATTTTGTTTTACGTAATGACATCACCCAGAACAGTCAGGATCCATCGAACACCGGAATGATGCGTGGGTTGAATATCGTTGCGTTGGTGGAAGAGTCCGGAATGGCAGGGGTTTCGACGTACACAATTGTCGAACTGTCCCTGGCAAGTAGCGCCGCTCGCGTTGGGCGTTTAATCAGTTGTGAGTTTCCGATGAAAACTCACGACCAAACCGATCCACAAGTCGGGCCAAAATTATGCCTGCCTCAACCAGGCCATACCGCCATCATCACCTTTTCGTTTGCCATTGTCCTTGTCTCTATCAAAGCACAGAAGGTCACTCCCGAATCACAACTTCTTACAGAGGCGCGTGCACAGTACTCCCAATACCAGGACATCATTCACGTCATCAAGAACGAGAAAGCGCGGATTATGGGATGCTGCGAAGAACCGACCACGGGAAAGAACCAGGAAGCGGAACTTGCTATTTTTGCAAGAGATGCCGGCCTCTTACGGCTCTCAATACCTGAAGACGGGCCTGGACAACCCTTGGACAAGGCTAGCAACAGTCTCAAGAGCAAAATTGAACAAGCGGTGTTCTATGGAGGCGTACGGGGAACTCTCATAGACTTCAACGAGATTTTTGAGGCAGACTTCACATCGGAGCAAATCCGGCGTGCTACGATGAACGTCAGTCGGGGTATTGTTAAATCGCGATTGGAGTTGCTACAGACCAAACCATCCATGCTGGAGCAGCTGCACGAGCGAGGACGATTATTGCGCAATCTCGCACTCTATCTAAGGAAGGTCTTTCCCTCGCTACCTCGAAACCTGAAGTGGATATTACTTTGGGACGCAGAGAAAATTGAATGTGCCAGGGTTGTCTGGTCATTGTTCGAAGCTCGTTACGCTGAAAAGGGACCCGGTTATCGGACCAACCTTGAGAAAGCCGTTGCCTGCGTGGATAATGTGGGCGGAGTGGCGCTGGATCTCAAGCGTGGCGAAACAGACGAGCTACGATCTTGGTTTACCAGAGATAGTGATCACTTTGAGTATATCATCAGATGCGCACTTGAGGCCATCCGACAGGGACATTACAGGAAAGACGCAGACATTCTTTCGGACCTGGGCATGACCCTCGAAGCTAACAAACTCGCCACCTCAACTCTAAACACAGCTTACCAGTTCAGGTTTGCCAGTCTGAGAGATTACGGCCTTGAGCACGATACCATCAAGCTGGACGCAGACCCCGCCCATTTCTCTGGTATACCTGAAATCTGGACCTCACGTGAGGATGTCATGTACCCAATCCGAGAAATGGTTAGGCATTCGTTTCAAGTACTCGACGATTTGGACAAGGTGCTCGAAAATTCTTCGGCAACAGATGAAATGGCATCTGCAGCTGTTCTGAGTGAGGCCGCTGCTGTTGCCGGCAGCATTCCAGAATTGATTCGAGTTATACGGACAGCATCAAGAGAGCACGTGAGATGGCTTGATGCACAAGAGGCACAAGGCGCGCAAGACGATGGAGGCCCGCGCGGCGTAGCACGAGATGCCCTGCAATCATCAGTAGTGTGGCAGATGGAACAAATCAGTAGACTGCCACAAGTTGAGCTCTGGGATGACGCAATCAAGTTGGCGGAGGAAATGGGGGACATGGGTTTCCTTGTGGAAATTATCACGAACGAATCCGACGAACACGCACACACACTGACCATGTCGTCGAAGGAGCGCGAAAAGCTCACAGATCCTGTGGGAGAACTACGTAATCACAACAACCGCATGCGCGTCCTTGTCGAGTACATCGCCCGTTACTTCCAAGAATTCGGATGGAAATGGGCCAATCCATATTACCATTCTGTCATGCGACGTGGCACTCTTAGCGGATTCCTCAGTGAAGCTCGGGCGAACGAGGAATTCGCCACCCGTTTTCTGCGCGAGAACATACGGTCGTATGGGAAGCTTGGGTGGATCAATGAGGTGACCAGAAAGGGCGAAAACAAGACGGCAGGCACGACTGGCACAAAGGATTTCTCATGTGCAGGAGATATGCTCACAAACTGGGTCAGACTCACCGAGAAGAACGTTTGGAGCGCCAAGGTTGAAGCGAACATGGCGAAGCTCGCATATATGGCGGAGTGGAACATGAACCCAGGCTCGGCAATGTACAGCAACCAATCTGCTGTCGAAGACCCACAGCTACAGCAAGTTCCTTCGAAGTTTCAAATTGCTGATTCCGAGTCAAAATTACTGGACATCCAAGAGAGGATATTCGCCCATGTCGCACCATTATTGGAAAAAGCCCTTGATATGACAGCTAAGATGCAGCTGGTTGTAGAGGAATTTGCAAGTCGGGTTATCAAGTTCGATCGCAAGGGCCATGCTAGGATGTTGCACAAATGCCTCGAGAAATTAGTGCGCCTCGAGCGTCTCCTTCCTGATGAGCTCGTAGAGTTGCTCACTCTCATGGACCAGCGAAAGTGCGAAGATGAAGAAAGTGATATCAGTGGGCAAGAGTGTGGATTGGCTCTCGAGGTACTCAAACTGATGGGGCTTCAGGATGATGAAGAATTGGAGCGAGCCTGGTCGAAGCTGATCTGGAAGCGGGCTCTGGTGAGGGACGACTGGAAGACAGTGAACGCGACAAAGGGGAAATCCGACGCTGAAATCAATCAAGAGCTGAGAATGACCGAGACATATGGAGCATTCAAAAGTTTGAGGCGTCTTGAGCACTCATCCACCCTTCAGCTGGATTGCGCAGAAGACTGCATTGGTGCAGATGTGGACCCCGAAAAAACTGAGTATGACTTGATTGAGAAGGACCTTGTCGAAATATTGTTGAAAGACAATGCTGCCGACGATGAGGTGTTGAACAATAGCCTTGAGCACCACCGACTTGGATACTGGTTCGATCGGTCGAAAGCATTAGAAGCCAAAAGTGCGGATACGGGGGGAGCGTCGGAAGAGAATGGTGGAAGCCATGAGGATATTGAAGAAGGGCTAAGATTGCTCAAGGAAAGTGACGAAGATTTTTTCAATGACCGGAAGAAGGTCAATGGGCATGCTCGGACTAACGGTGAGGATGGAGAAATCAATGGCGCAGAAGAAGACTACGAAGATGAGATGGATCAAGAGACTGAAGAAGATATGGTTACGGATATACCATTCAATGGCCACCCAACCAATCGCAAAGGAGCTCCCGTTGGACAGCTCGACAACGCTACGATTGACTCGACGGGTGACTATGCTGATGAGGATGGTGAATCTCGTTATGCAGATGGCGAGGATAATGCAGATGACGGGGAAGGATACGAAGAGGACACTAGATACAGTGAAGCCATGGATGTTGATGTGGAGGGGTAGATGGTATTCTCTAGGGCTTCACTGAGGACAGGGCAGGACAGGGCGAGACCTGGATATGGCAGACAGGCAAGTCTGGCGAGGCATTGCTTGGCGTCTCTTTCGGAAGAGTAGCGTACTTGCTATTCAATTCTTGTACAGTAATACCGACTATCACAGTGACGCTACCAGTCTAGCGTAAAGATCCAACACAAGGACTTCACAACATAAATGCGAATGCGGCACGTGAGATGCAAATGTCGGCGGTAGGTCGCGTTCTCGTCCTAGCTTGGGATTGCCAATGCGGAGAGAAAAAGCCTTTTCTAGTGGATGGATGCAGCGGTCTAACCCAATTCAAAAGGGCGCATCATTTTGTCACGCACAGACGTGCAGACGATAGACTGGTACCTGCATCGTGATTGGCAGCGGTCAAATCAGTAACAGACCTCGTGAGATGACACAAATCGATGGCAAAAGCGATGGTCAGACAGGAACGGTGGGGTCGTGATTGAGAGGTACTGAGTATAATTGCAGATGTTGTCAGATACGCCAAACGGCCGACCATCCCACCAATCGCGTAGGCAGCGGACCTGGCCGCTGAGGTGAGTGAGGCTGAGACGGTGGTACGGATACATACAAGCAGGAGCAGGACAGCCAGGAGTTGCGGGGCCCATGGGGACATATGAGGCTAGGGCAGAGGCTTGGCGTGCTTCATCCGCTGCTGCGCTCCCAGTGGCTCCCAACGGTGGTGAGACTCCTCCGTGTGGTGGAGCTCGTTCAGACGGAAGAAATGTAAAGACGTGCAGCAAAGCTTATCGGGAGCAAGCCGTTCTGCGCGTAGTGAGAGGCCAAGGCGGAGAACGAGAGCCGGTGGCTGAATTGTCTGCCATCCGCCGTCTCGTCCTGTGCGTGGTTTTAGTGGGCGCACGGGCGACTGGCTGCCCGTCGCGCTAGGCCCGCCAGAGGCGTGCCGAATTCGAGACCACCAGAACCTCTCACGCTCTCCTTACTCACCGACTGCCCACTGACTACTGCTGCCATCCTCACTCAGACTTCGATCACCACATTCGGATCGCGTCTAATCAGAGGAAAGCGTGAAGCCTACCTTTCTACAATTTCTACCTTCCACTTGACCACCCAATTCTGGCGTTCGTACCGGGTTACGCTGAAGCTCCCTCCAAGGACCTCCCGGCCGACAGGATGGCTTCGTCCTCCTCCTCAAACGTCGTCGGCGTCCACTACCGTGTTGGCAAGAAGATTGGCGAAGGCTCTTTCGGAGTTATCTTCGAGGGCACAAATCTCCTGAACAACCAACAGGTTGCCATCAAATTCGTACGTGGAGCCCCTGTCGTGGCGCCTAAACAGCATCGTGAAGTTCTGACCGAAGACTACAGGAACCTCGAAAGAGCGATGCTCCTCAACTCAGAGATGAGTATCGAACATACAAGATACTAGTTGGATGCCGTAAGTGACCTCTGCTTCTTCAGCCGTAGCAGTCCTAACTCAATAGGTGTTGTAGCTGGCATTCCTAATGTCTACTATTTCGGCCAAGAAGGCCTCCATAATATCCTTGTCATCGACCTCCTTGGACCCAGCTTAGAAGATCTTTTCGATCACTGTAACCGACGCTTCTCAATCAAGACGGTGGTAATGGTTGCCAAACAGATGGTTCGTACCCAATACCTGTCGATAATGGCTGATCTGCTGACCACCACCCTAGCTGTCGCGAGTCCAAACAATACATGAAAAGAACCTCATCTACCGAGACATCAAACCCGATAATTTCCTCATTGGCCGACCAAACTCTAAGGCGGCAAACGTGATCCATGTCGTCGATTTCGGTATGGCAAAACAATACCGAGACCCCAAAACGAAACAACACATTCCCTACAGAGAACGAAAGTCACTCTCCGGAACCGCCCGCTACATGTCCATCAACACACACTTGGGAAGAGAGCAATCACGGCGAGACGATTTGGAAGCCCTAGGGCACGTCTTCATGTACTTTCTACGAGGTGGTTTACCTTGGCAAGGCCTGAAGGCGGCTACCAACAAACAAAAGTACGAGAAGATTGGAGAGAAGAAGCAGACGACAGCTATCAAGGACCTCTGTGATGGGTTTCCAGGTAGTGCCTCTATAGCCCGAACGGCTCCCCCAGACATATTCAGTGACACGACAAACTAACCTTTGACACAGAGGAATTCAACAAATACTTGAGCTATGTCCGCAACCTCGGCTTCGAGGATACCCCGGACTACGACTACCTCCGTGACCTATTCACACAAGCTCTCAAAAATACTGGCGAAGTCGAGGATGGCGAGTACGATTGGATGAAGCTCAATGGCGGCAAAGGTTGGGAGGCCCAACGCAGCTCTCAACGCAATGACCTCCATCATCCCATTGCTAACCCACCCAATTCCTCAGCCCGCGAACTTGTCAACGCCCCAAACCGGGTCTCCAAGGTCCCACAAGACCGACTGAATCAGGAACTTCCCAAACCCAACCAAGCACGACCCCCACAAGGTCCATCACGCCATCAAACTCCACAGGGCGGCACGCCTAGAACTAGCCAGCCTGGCTATGCTGGGGCAGACATAGCAAAAAGAAAGAGTGGAGTCGATATGGTGGGACCCGAAGGAAGCACAGCAGGCCATTTTCAGAATAGCACTCCGAATCTGGCGAACCGTGCGACTCAACAGAGTCAACAGGGACAACAAACACAGACAAGCCCGAATAATAGGCAAGAGCCGCAGAAGAGCGGATTTCAAAAGTTTTTGAGTGCCATCTGCTGCGGGTAATGTTCCCTGCCATTTCTTGGTGCCGGGTTCATCGGTGGGCATCATGATCGCTGACCTCCATCAGCTGTGGAGATTGAGCTTGAAAGTCAAACCTATTTTGGCCCTTGACGTTGGCTTCATGTCCGCACTCGACCCAGTTCGAAATCAAAAACCCTCCTCACTCGTCCTTTCATCACGCACTCGAAAAAACGGAACTACCTCATCTCTTTCTCTCCGACTACATTATGAGTCACGACCCTTGATCAGCGTTGCTCATTACCTGTCGCTACTCAGCATGTTTCTACACCACGGTTACATCTTTCAACACCCTAGGCTCCCATATCGAGGACGAGGGATTAATCTTTACTCTACGGTCGCTTTCCGGACCACAGACAACACAGAAAAAGAGGCACATTTGGTGCTCTTACCGTCGAGAAGACATCTTGTCTGAGCACTTTCCATGGCTCTGGTGTTGATCCTCAAATCGAAGCATTGGAACCGGGGTTTGGTATCTTAGGCGCTTGTCCTAATCATCTTTGTCCGTAGTGAGCCAAGGCGTTCACTAAAGGAAAATGGGAATATTCTGCACCCTTCCACGTAGGGCCTTTTCTCTCTCTCTCAAGAACTAAGAACACAAGAAACAAAAAAGGGAGAGGGCTGGCATTGACGGATACGAAAAAGAAAAAAAAAAAGAAACGGCGTCTCAGTCTTTCTTTTTGCATTATTGGGTCTCTTGCAAGCGTTGCAGTCGTGTCTTTGCGATATAGCAGTGGAGTCTGGTCTGTTGATTAGGCGGTATGTGCGCGTGGAAGAAATTCTGGGCCCTGACTGGGCGCTTTCATTGTAATTACACTGAGGTGGATGAAGATCTTGGGAAGGGGTACAGAGTAGTGTCAGTACTAATACACGGAATGAAAATTCAACACAAATATGTGGTATCCGCAATATCGTAGACGGGCGGTATTGACGGTGGTTATATTTTGGATGAAGGTCAAGTTTGGCATCAGACTTGTAGCCAGCCTCTTTGCATGTCACGTTTGTCAACTAAATATCTTGAGACCCGAAAAAAGGACGTCAAGTTCGGACATTTCCGGTCATGCAAGATGCCTACACCCTGCCAGATCTCCTAATACGAAAATAGATTGTCACTGGGCCCTGAAGCATGTGAAGCCGGCCCTATGAATCGTTGACGTAGTGCATGCAAACTAACATCTTCCCGAGGTCTAAGATTCTGAATTTGGCGCCAAACAGTACCAAGGTAGTGTAAACAGTCGTATATAATCGATTTTCTTCCTTCCAGACGCCGCGTCTTCACAGCGCTCATTTACCTCACTGAATTCGAAAGGGAGTACAGTATATTTTCCTACTATACATACAATGGCAAACAAATCAGGACCTGTAAGCCCTCCACTAACATCACATGATCTCGTAGTCAATCTCAGAACCCCCTTCTCATTGACCTATCCTTCTAGGACTCGTCTGTCCCCCTCAAAAACCGCAGCAAACTCGGCGACCCGGTATCTCTCAAAGCAGAAACCAGCAAAACCTCCCCAACCGAGCATGACAAGCCCAACAACACCCAATCACAACAAGGCAAGGAAGCTAGCTTAAAAGAACTCGCGCAGCAGAAGATGAAGTCGAATCCGTCGCAACTGGGGGATCCCATAAGCATGAAAGCCGAGACGAGCACACGGGAGCCGACAGAGGAGGACCGTGGAGCAGCGAGCGATCCGGAGGCGGTCGAGTATGATCGTGAGGGGGATCGACGGGCGAAGAAGGAAGGGACGGGAAGGTCGAAGTTGTGATGTAGAGGAGAAGAAGGTTTGGGGGAGGAGAAAGAATGAAAGAATGAATTGAAATTATATGATAATTTTGGATACAATATGTAATTTGGGGCCATCCGAACGCCAAATTTATTTGAGTGAAACATGTACAGAGAATTGAAGTGAAGTGAATATGTTCGCCTCCTATCCCTATCCTACCCTATGGGGTAAGTCATTGATTCGGTTGCTGTTCGTTTTCGGCAGGAATCACCACGCCTTTCTCCTCGAGCATCTGGGCGAGAGACCCGTCTTGGTGCATGCTCACTAGGATGTCGCATCCGCCCACGAACTCGTTGTTGACATAGAGCTGCGGTATCGTGGGCCACTCGGAGTATTCTTTGATTCCTGGGGGTTCGAGTCAGCACTGGCCTGAAATTTGCATCTATGGCTGTCGCAGTAGCACTAATTTCTCTTTCTTTTTTGATGTTGCGCTACCTCTCGACAACACTCCGCGATCCACGTACCTTGTCTCAACTCCTCATCTTCCAATACATTGAACGCCGTGAATTTTCCTGGATCCACCCCCTGTAATCCGAGAATCTGGATGCTGGCTCGCGAAAATCCACACTGTGGCGTCTCTGGTGTCCCTTTCATGAATAGCACGACTGGCGATGTGGCTACAGCCTTGTCGATCGCAGCGCGCGTCTCTGTCGATAGAAGTCGAACTGGTACTGGTGTGAACCGTCCATGGTTTTTGGGGGAGAGGATTCGTGTGGAGAGAGGTTTCGTATAAGGGTGGGAAGCTTGCCGTACGGCCTGCATGGGGAGATTAGGCTGATGAGGATCATGAAAGTAAGCGGTCGCAGAGACGTACAGATGATATTGCTGTCCGTCCTAGCATGGTCTTATACACGGGACTCGCGTTCCTGGGTGGTTTGATTGAGGGGGAGGCGTAGGCGCCAGGCTCACCAGGGCTTGAAAAGGGAGGAGCGAAGATTGAAGCCAATGACATCAGCTCGAAGGGAGCCGCGGCAGGGGACAGCAGCCATGATTACGAATGTCACACCGGCACAGTCACCTTAATCAACCTTCGCTATGCCTCGTGGCTTGCGGCTGCATGGTTCCTTGCTTATTGCTTAGTCTGGAATAATGGACCGTCCCTCCTTTACCGTGAACCCGCAAACCCCTGTACAATACGACGAACAGCTGGCCAGCCTAGAAGCTCAGAACCGCGAACGTCTCGTAGCAGCTCAGCAGCCTTCCCCGGCCGACAGTACCGGCTCTATTCTATCTCAGACAACAGAACACAATCCTAACCCATCCCAGACTTCACAGCAAGGACTTAGCAGGAGATAGGAAGACTATATTTATTTGGAGTGATGTATCATCCTAGCTTCGCCGTAAATCCTGAAGACCCAGGACAGGACAAAGCATATCAGGAAAAACTTGCCCTGATCCATGCTGAGAATCGCGAGCGCCTTAAAACAGCTCGAGCCGCTCAGAACGAGACAAGCCCGACCCAGCAGCACGACGCAGAGTTTGCCAGTCGAGTAGCTCGGAATAAAGGAATCCTCGCAGCAATTCAAGCAGGTTATCAGACGAACCCGGAGAGTGGAAACAATACCAATCTCTCAGAAACTACACAGGAGGGAGATCAAGAGCGACAGCATCTCATGCAAGCTGATCATTCCAACCCGACGAACAACTCCATCACCCCCTCAGGCCCTCACCACGATAGCATCCCTCCCCCCACAGCACCATCCCCCAACCCCCGCGGAACCAAACGCACCCGCACCTCCTCCACCTCTCCCTCTCCTCCCCCCCCGCACCTCCCGCACCACACCCCGCTCTCCCCCTTCCAACACCCACCCACCATCTCCTCCCCGCCCTTCAAAGCCTCCGATCACGCCCAGGACAAGAAATCGCACCTCCTCCTCGCCTGCACCGGCTCCGTCGCCACCATCAAGCTCCCTCTAATCCTGCAAGCGCTCTCCGCACACACCTCTTCGCTCTCCGTCATCGTCCTGCTCACCCGCGCCGCCACCCGCTTCCTCGCCGCGCAATCCGCCGAGCAGCCGCACTGGGCGACGCTGCGCGGCTTCCAGGGCGTGCAGGCCGTCTTCACCGATGAGGACGAGTGGGCGCGGCCGTGGACGCGGGGAGCCCCCATCTTGCATGTCGAGTTGAGGCGGTGGGCGGATCTGCTGGTTGTGGCGCCGTTGAGTGCGGCGGCGATGGGGAGGATGGTTGTCGGGATTGGAGAGGATTTGTTGGGGGAGGTGGTTAGGGCGTGGGATGTTGATGCGGGGATTGATGGGCCGCCGAGGTTTGGGGGGAGGGGGTTGGAGGGAGGAGGGAAGGAGGCGGATCGGGTGGAGGGAGGTGCTGCAGGTGCTGCTGCGGCTGGTAATGGGAGTGCGGCCAAGAGGAGTGCTGTAGGAGGGGACATGATGAGCAGTAAGTATGCGACGCCGAGCTTTGCGCCGATTCAGCCGGCGAAGCCGCTCGCACCCGTGCATAAGAGGAGGAAGGTGATTGTGGTGGCGCCGGCGATGAATACGGCGATGTGGAAGCATCCTGTGACGAAGACGCAGATGAGGGTTTTGGAATGGGATTGGGGTGTCAATCGTGATGGATGGATTGAGGTGTTACGGCCGCAGGAAAAAGCCTTGGCTTGTGGCGATACAGGCGACGGGGCTATGATGGAGTGGACTAAGATCGTAAAGGTGATCGAAGACCGGATGGACCTTAGGAAGGACAGAGGGTTCGAAGAGGGGGCAGAGAGGGACGCAAAGAGGGCTAGAGCCTAAGAACAGCTTTGATGTCATGTCGCAAGATGCTTGAAATACTCGTTTAGTTGGGTCAAGATTCTTATTCTATACCTCCTATTGGCTGTCTAATGCATACCCTTAGGTCTGCAGCAAGTGTCCTATTAGTACAACCGATGACATTACTGCCATACCAGCGCCATGCTAATTCTGTACGAACACAGTTTTAAGAAGGTATTTACAACCGTGAAAGTATCGTCGTTATCCTCAAGTTGTCGCTCTTAGAGGCTCTGCTACCGTCTCAGGTAAAGGAGGTCCTGGCAAGACTTCAGGCCATGGCTTCTTTATGGCGTCCTGAATTTTCACGAGACACCCTTTTGGCCCACTCACGCATCCTATACATGTTGTCAGCTTGGACACCTGCACCTTCATACTAGACGACATACCATTCACAACAACCAGCCCATTCTCCTCATCAACCTTGAGCACCTTGAGATTCTGTATCGTCACCTGTTCACCACCCATCCTGCCAGGCATTTTCTTCCCAGGATGCACGCGCGATCCACTGCCCTGTCCACCACCCGCCGAACCCATCGACCGATGAGTCAATGAGACACCATGGGAGGCTGGCTGACCGCCGAATCCGTGTCGTTTCATACCCTAAACACCATCACATTAGCCTCCTCTCCCCAACTCCGCTCCACCTCAAAACTCACCCCCGCAAACCCCATCCCCCGACTCTTACTCCTCGTATCCACAAACTGCCCCTCCTGAAACCACCCAGCCCCAATACTAGCCCCAACCTCACTACTCCGTAGCCCTTTCTCCCCCTTCACCCGAAACTCCGCAATCTCCTTCTTGGCACTCACTCCCGCCCGCTCCAAATGCCCCAGCAGCGGCCGCCCCAAGTTCCGCGGCTGTCGCCACCCACACCCAACCTGCACAGCATTGTAACCGTGCCGCGCGCGCGTCTTGTGGTAGATCACCTCGTTGCGGTCGAGCTGGAGGACGGTGCACGGGGTGCGGGCGCCTGTGACCGGGTCGTAGAGAGCGGTCATCCCTGATTTGGTTGCGAGGGCGCCGGTGCGCAGAGGGAGGGTGTCGGCTGCGAGGAGGCGGTTGTAGGCGGCGGTTTTGGTGCTGCCGAGGGGAGGGAGGGAGGGGTCGTGGTTGAAGCGGTTGGGGCGGACGGGGGAGATGGATTTGATGCCTCGTTGCTGGTGGTGTGGGTGGTGAGGAGGTCGGAGGGAGGTTGAGCGACGAGGGAATAGGATGTTTGAAGGGAGAAAGGAGGGGGGGAGGGGATGTTTGGATGCCATTGTTGGGTTGTAAGGGAATGGGGATATGTGGGTGATGGAGGTTGAGGTGAGGCTAGAAACTTTTTAGTCCTGGGACGAAAGCTGCGGCACTAGGGTCCGACGATAACTTCAGGCGTTCGAACTTCAACGATCCTCATCAACCTCCAAGCTCCAAAGACGTTTACCTAGGTAGTAGAGTCGGTTGGTTAAGATGAACACGAAACATACAGGCGAAACACACAACAGTGGCTTTATCGGGCATGCGCATATGCAGCGAGGCTAACTATGAAGACGTCGCTAACAAATCTCTGGCAGTAGATCCCAGTCTATACGCAAGTACATGCTAAAGAAATATATAAGGAGTGAAAAGGCAAAAGGCAGACTCTCCGCTCTATGTACGCAAATCGGCACGAAGTAATTGCCCTCGAAACCATCCAGAATTGAAGAGAAACGCTGCTCCCTGACGCGCAGATACTGCGGAGCACGTAAGGAAAAGGCACCCAGACAGAAGAACAACATACTTGCAGACAAGACTGAAGAAATGAATGATTCTAGCACAATGATACTGAAACGACAGTGCTCAGAGTCCACACGCCGCAGCATCATCCAAACGCCAGCACACATTTGCGCATACATACACATACGCACATATTGTATCTTCGCGCCTCTTCCATTAACTTCACTCGCACGTCTCAAAATAAAGAGATGTTGGGGAGAGCCTTCCTAGGAACGTACTTCTCGACATTGGCGTTGAACAGACAGGTGGAAAATTATTTCATGGGTTCTCATGACACGGGTGAGATCCCATTCATCTTCATCCTTCATGGTGGAGTGAGGGGACAGGTTCGGCACGGCCTTTCTTCTGTCGCCGGCGACGAGTCTTCTTGGCATTCCCTCCGCTCCTGCTAGGAGTGGTCTGGCCGAGGCTCTTTCTTGCATCTGGAGGCGCTGAGGAAGGGGTCCCGTTGAGACCGCTAGTCGCAAGAGAAGGGCCACAAGTGGCATCAGGAATTCCCAACGTCATATGATCATCGGTATGTGGAACATCCTGACCACTCCCTTGGTCGGCAGCGTCACTTTCTTGGATGCTACTATCATCATTGTTGGGGGCGGCCTGGATATCCCCATTTCTGGAAAGCAGGCGATCCCAAGCCCAGCCGAAAAGAAGACCGGCGTTAATGATGGTCGGCATCTCGACCCACGGAGGAGGCTGGCCGATATGCACCAGTCTGGTACAACAGACAACAAAGATCCAGCGGGCAATCGTAGTCAAATGGCTACAAAGAGAGACAAGTGAGCTGGTGGAGTGGAACTTCAGGTGTGGAGATACGTACAAGTCACCTTGGGGGCCAACGGAAACGACATCGATGAAAACTATTTCAGCAAGAACGACCACAGCTGCAAACCATACTCCCATCGCAGTTTTAAGTACGGTGCTCATGTTGTCAGGCGTCTCGTACCGAGCCCAGAGGACGACGAGGTTGGCAACGAGTAGAATGTTAATCACCACGGCATACCGGTTGTCGACGATAAAAGTCCATATCCGCTTAAGTCTGGGGAACCGGATGCTAGTGCCAGAGCCGGACTGAGGAAGCGGTTGTTGCTCGAGGTCGTTAGGCATGTCTCACTCGACCTAGACCAAACGAATTTGAGGAAGACCAAGGATGAAGAAAGGTCCCTGGTCCCTGCTCGTAAGTATGAGTGTGCGCGTGTTTTTTGGATGTGTGAGTTGGTGTGAAGGAAGGGATAAGAGGAGAGAGAGAGAGGGATGGGGGTTGTTCCAACGCAGGCGGTTGGGAAGCAGTGGTAAAGCAGAAGTGAATTGTAGGAAAGAAGGGAGAAGTGAACAGGGCTGGCTGGGGGAACTCATTTATGGAGCAAAGACATTGCCCGAAACACACAGACATGACTTCACTGCCGTTCGAATGAGTTGTTGAAGACTTGAAGCTGTCAAGAAGTAGCCAATTATCATCTTTCGTCCATCGCAGCTCGCAAGTCGGTGGATACAGCTCGTAAGCCATCGCACAGTTCGGAGTACTGCAGATAACTGCCGACCAAAGAGAGCATGGCATCGTGTGGCTTGGCACAAGTTGCTGATGGACTGGAACTGGGTAAGGGCGGGTAGGCGTCGGTAGTGTGGCTCCAGTATATAGGTACCTCTTACCTTATGCATTCCCACACTTGAAATAATCTTCATTGATGGACTTTAGTGAACATCGTGAGAATCGAAAATTGCAGTGAGTTTAAAACTGGAATTTATTACTCCTCACAAACTACATTGACATCAAAGAAATATGGCTTTCCATTAATGTGAGCCATTCCGCGATATGAATCTTCAATTGTGGGTTCATAACTCTCCACAAATTGGTTCATGCAGAACTACAAGAGGATTAGCCTAGTGAGTGCGTTGAGACTTCCAATGCCTCTCTGCAATATAAGTGCAGTTTTCCCAGCATCAGCCTTGCCCAGAACCGCAAGCTTGAAAGCGGACATTGCACCAGTCAGAAATCGGGAGGCGAGCTGCAAGTCAGGTTGTTCGCAATGCAACAGACAAGCACAGGACTAGGCAGCAAGACTCATGGTTTATTGAAATAAGGCAATATTGTTTTGATAGACATTTCGGTCTCGCAGAACGTGAGCATCCACTTCTTGATCATTGCTCTAACCGATAATGGCCAGAAATCATCGAAAGCGCCTCATTAGACAGCCGAAGTAGCCAAGTGTTGGGGTGGTGCGAACGTCGGAAACAGATTCTAATGATATCACATGAATGGACGCTTCGAGGAAAAGTCAAATGGCATGTAGCAGATAGAAGAGCGTTGAAGAGCCGAAAATTCTCCAAATGAATAGTAGGATCAAGTCTTCACGACGATCCTCCAAGATGGATCATGCATTGCTAGGGTAAGTGACAAGCCGGGTGCCGGGTAAGTCTTCCGAAGGATTCTAAATGGCCGCACGGAAGCGAACTCACCCTAGCCGTTTTCCCGCTTCGGCCACGCCTGAACGGGAAAACGAAGTGTGCTGCACATCTTGTTTCGCGGATTGAGTAAGGTGTGTTTTATGCCCGCCTTGCGTACGTTCTGCTTTGCGTCTTTGCCTTGCGTCTTTGCCTTGCATCTTATGCTTCGCGTGTCTCGAATGTTCTAATCTATCTCGATGGGTGCCGAGCTTAGCAAGACGCTGAGGTCGGATTTGGAAGTCTCGACTTTGGAAGCTTTGCTCTCCAACGAAGAGGTACCTGACGAAAAGACCGGCGCATTGTGAGATGTGAACCAACGACTTTCTAGTATATTCAGCAATATGGGACCGCATTTCATGCTCTCAATGAGAGTGCGCAGAGTGCCTTCAAGACATTGCTTAAATCTAAGCCGACAACAGACCGTTTACTCTCCAACAAGAAGCGAGTGAAACCACAGGAGCCAAATGTGAACCAAAAAAAAAAAAAAAGCCGTCGCCGAGATAAGCTGTGGCAACTGCGCCAATACAGTGCGGACGAAGTCAAGCTTCCAACAGACATTGTTGATCTGTTTAATCAATGGAAGGCAGAACCTCACACTTTTCTTTGCACTAGTGCTTTGCACATACCCTCTTCTCTTGCGGAGTTCTATGGCCATACCTGCCATGTACAGTCATCACTTGTGTCAAATGAGGTTGTATGGCGGTTTGTAACAACAACGTACTATGATGTCATGTCCGCACTGTCTATGTCAGACCGATATGATATAACGGCCGAGGCAGTTGCATTCGTAGCTGCTTTTATCTGCGACTCAAGCACTAAAGAAAGAGACAGCGTGGAGAGAAATCTAAGCAGATGGGCAGAGTACGGAAAAAGGCACCGCGCTCTTGCTAATAGCCTAGGCGGTACAAGCTGCTATTTCTTCTATCGTATACTGACAGTGAAAATATGGGTAGGAATCATTCCACAAGAGACACTGACAGTGCTTTCGCCCGCCGTGTTGCCCTGGTAAGACGGTAGGATGACTATATGTCGAAAAATGAACACTTTTCTTTCAGAAGTCTGATTTAGCTGAGCAAACCATGTGCTAGCCGCTAAGGTCCCCCTCTGACCGGAATAAATGCACGCTAGAGTAGGTATGTAGGGAAGAAGAGGCGACCTATTTGCGGTTTGTAGGAATTCACTCAGGTTGAATAACAAAGCCCAAAACGACTAGCTAAAATGCCAGAGTCATGTATAGTGTGTTGTATCTAGAGAGACTCAATATATTCTCTCTCTCAAGTCTAGCTTTGAGCCTCTATATGCACATAGGGCCGCAATGGACTCTCCAATCAACACCTACACCGAGAAAATGAGTTTCAAACTATCGTTGTTCACAGTGATTCTCTATGCAAGGATGGAATTGGAGTTCGTATGAGCCTGATTTCATTGTAAAGAGTATTATCTGCAGAAAATGACTTTCCCTGCGATCTCATAGTCTGGCCAACCGGGGACACCTTGAAGGAATTTTCACTCTCTAGTTGATACAGGCACCTGACCAGGTTTCTTTGACATGCTATTGTATGCGGATTAGCCGGCTTGATACGTTCATCTGTCCAAACCCTCTTTCCTGAACACCATCCTGCCTTGGGCGGCTCGAATCTTCTGGCCATATACTTGTAAAAAAACAATTATCAATGCAGCGGCACCGGTGATGGCTGTCTGGATACCCATCGCTTTCGCACTCCCCATTATCTGCACCCACGGCAGCTGGATATAAGTTGCCATAAATCCACCCCAAGCCCTGCTTATACTGACCCAGGCATTTATCTCTCCTGCGCCTTCCGGGAAGCAGTCTAACAGATATGCACTCACGGCTGTTGTTGCAATCATGACACCCACGCACTGCGTCGCAGAACAAATAGCGAGCACCATGTAGTGCCATCGACGTTGAATGGCGAAGCCGAGAATCAATAGCGCGACAGCCATGATAAACGTTGCTGGATAGGTCAAAGTGAGACGAGCTTCCGGCAAGATGCGACCACCGTGACGCCGAGCGAAGAAGTTTGCATATGCATCATGAGCCCAGTGGCCAATGAAGAAGCCGATGAAGACGCCTATTGGACCAAAAAAGTAGAAGAATCCTTGAAAAGTTAGTCTCGGAACATTCCATTTGGCCATGATGTCACAATGATAAAACACACCAAGATTCTTCCCGTTGAAGTTGTAATAGTCGGTCAACCAGATGCTGACAGTTGTATTCACACCAATGACCCAAGCAAAATTGAGGAAATAATAAATGACCACCAATAACACAGGGATTTTGGATAGGGCAATGAGTGGCCGCATAACCGCTTCAATAAAGCTTCTATTCTTCAAACTCTTTGCCTGTTCGATACCAAGGACGCGCTTCCAATGTGGGCCGCGTGGGGCGTGGTAACTCACGTGGCGATCGTACAGAGTCTCGTCGGTAAACAAGATGAGGATCCAGCCAACTGCCCACATCATGGTCGCAAGCCACATAGTCCATTGCCATCTAGTCTTGTACAGGATGAAGGAGGAAATCAGAGGTCCCAAGTACGGACTCAGGATCACTGGAAATTCGAGAATGTTGATGAAGCGGGGATGTTCGTGGAAGAAGAACATGTCCTTGATCCACAGAATTCCAGCACCTTGCGTACAGCTCTCGAAAAGACCGTTGAGGATACGCGCTGCCTCGAACGATTTGAAGCTGGTTGAGGCGGCACCCCAGGCGCATGTAGCAAGCGAGATGCTTTGGAAAACCAGGAGTACCGGCAGTCGCCCAAAGTAGTTGGCCAATGTCACGGCGAAGAGTCCACTGGCACCCAAACAGAAAAGATTGCCTATCACAGCATGCTGAAGAGTGTATTGCGTCAGGTTCCACTCACTATCAATCCCACGTCAGCGATCTCTCCGAGATAATCTGGCAGAAGATGGCAGGGGATACTTACTGGGCTTGAGGGATCGGGAGAATGTTCCCGGCCCCGGAGGTGTAGTCGGGCAAAAAGGCTGTATATGTGATGACTGCGAGAACCCAAAACTTCTTACGCTTGCTCCAATTCAGGGGATCGTTAGGGTCATTCGAGGGCTGTGGGATGAGCACGATCTTGCCATCGGACGTTGTCTTTAACCCTGCGGCATTGTCCGGGTAAAGGCTCGCATCGATAACATAACCATCAGTCGCATCTGCCCCTTCATCGACCGCTACTGTCTCTAGGGAATTCTTTTCAGTGGACTTAAGGGAGCCTGTCATGGCCCTTCGTGACGTTCAGCGTTTCGCAGAGAACAGCAGTAGTTCAGGGATCCGAATCCATCAAGACAAATAGGGTGTGGAGATCAAAGCTATACGAGAGTTGTATAGAAGCAGGAGGTGTGAAGTTGAAGCGGGAAAGGGAACATGCGAAGCCAATTCGAAAGCGAAAAAAGGCCCTTGCTGTGCCTTTGACCTGCATGTACCCATGTAGAGCGCGTCATTTCTCGGAGCTGCTAAGAGGGGCTAGTGTTTGTATTTCTGGCTTATCGATCAGATACAGATGCATAATATCAAGAGGACTTCTCAAAAAGCACGCCATCCAAGCATTGGCCATTTCTCGAGGTAGCTCGTGGCAAATTGTCGATTAATATTGGCGCTGCATGGGATTTTACCCTGGCTTGAAGAACGGGAGGATCCCACGAATGAGGAAGATGTCGCTGGCGACTTGAATGATATGAATACCAGTGGGTTGTCTCCGAGAGCTGATCTACAATTGTTCCGTCATTGCCCGCCTTGCGTTAAGAGCCGGCGAACCCGTACCAATGCCATCCTGTATGGACCTCATCATTACGGACGCACAGAAAAATGCGGCGTCGGCCAGAGTAGAGTAGAGTAGAATGGTCGTACGTGCCGCAGCCTGTGTTCGATTGGAGGCCACAATACACGGGTGAAGGGTCCAGATCAAAAACTCGGTCAGCGTCATGCATGACCGCCGCGGTAGCTGGTGCCATGAAGTATGCCCCAGTCAAAGACGTTGCATCTATTCACTTACCAAATACTCGTTTTTCATGAGCAACATGCAATGCTGATAGGCGACATTCCATGAGGTTTGCTGGATTGAAAATGGCATCTCGACGAAGTATTACACAACAGGATTGTTCCGTGCTGGACATGGCCTTTACCTAGGGATAGGCCTTGATATTGCTGATAATAGACCCGTCCCGTTCAATCGATGTGGAAAACCAGTCTGATGTTGCGCCCTCGACAAGGAGATCTGCCAGGGCGAGGTCAAGGAAGCCCAAAAGCCATGTAGAGACGTAGGTACATACTTGGAGGATTCCAGAGGTTTGGGTCATTGACCCTTCGGGCCACATCCCGCGTTCCGACCCGCCTGCGCCGTCCGTTGTACTGTAGGATGGAAGGACCCTACTACCTGCCTAAGGTATACCTCCTGGGCAAATGATAATGTGATCCTCGCGTTCGGCACACTTGAAAACCTTGGCTTCAGGAATACTCCTCGGTCGAAAGATACTGGGGGTCGGTACAACATACCCTCCCTTGTCTCTACTGGCCTATGCTGACAAGATCCGTAATTCACAGGAATACCTTTCCCTACAACTTGCAAACACCCCGGTATCTTCGATGCATACGTAAGACTCCGGCTATATCTTTTTATTCGAAGTCACGAGCTCAGAACTGGCGTCGAATGACTCCCGGCAGCAGAGCAAGTAGCTCTGACTGTTCCCCTCATCATCGAAGACCTAGCAACGGCTTCTCCAACGGGTACCAGTGGACGACTCTATTTCCATACATGCGAGCCAGAAGCGAGTAGGAGTCTGACGTATCCAATATTAGAAAGACGTTATAAGAAGTGAGAGGTCTTCAAGAAAACTTCTAAAGATCCCACGAGCCTTGCGCTGTGCAAAATGAGTCCTGAAACCACTCCGCTCACAGACACCAAGCCTTTCGCTTATGAAGTGATAACGGCCTCCAGCGACGGTTAGAGCATTCTCTGCTGTCCCAAAGGTCTTATCGTTGTTGTCTTAGACAGCACTGCAATTTGTTCTTCAGGATGGTTTGTCAGGACGACTTTGGACATGCTGGGAGAGGAAAAGATGGTGCTTATATGTACACGAGCACCTAGTGCCTATAAAGTGATCTTAGCGAGAGAATTGAGGCCGACGTCCCGATCGCTGAGGAATTCGGTGCCAAGCAGCAGATTCAGGGAGCAAATGTGCTGATAAGGTTGGACGAATGCCTGTGGGAGGTGACGGAGTACCTCGAGGGCTTAAAGAAGGGAGGTCCGTTGCACTATACATGCGCAAATCCAAGTCAGTGAGCAGTCCTGAGGCCATACGAGTTTCAGTCTCGTGTTCCATTGCTGCTTTGTTTTATCTCTTGAGAAGCACGAATAATTTGAGGAGCTGTTTGCTGGAAAGATGCAAGCCCTTGGGAGTGGGGATGATAGATCACCAGCTTGATTCGGTTTGCGAAGAGCATATGGCATATGCAACTGATGTAGCGGTTCACGATCTTACACCTATCGAAGGTCACTGTGTCATGGTGTCTTTGTTACTTAATCTCTGTCTGTCTCATTCTGTTGGTGTCAAGGACAGCGATTGAGGTCCTTATCAAGCAGCCCTCGAAACTTTGGGGCCGACATTAATCTACCTATAATTAGCTTGATGATTGCACCAAGGGTCGAGTTCCAAGTTTTTGGACTTGCTGAGTAAAGACTCTGCTCTTCCACTCTATGGCTGGTGAAGCCGTATCACAAGAGTGGTAAGACCAGCGCGGTGTAGATTTCGCTTCTAGGAGGCCTACAATAGAGGAGGGGGAGAGAGAAACGTCGATACAATATTAGCAATTCCCTTCCTTGTCCTCTATATCAATATCTTGGATGCTACACTCAGCAGCCAAGCAGCATCTTGCCAACCTCCCTGTTCTTCCTTTGGCCTTTCCACCTCCACTGCCCCCTCTTTCTCAGCAGCCTGCTGTTTAGCCAGAAGCTGCTCCTTCTCTTCCCTTCTCCTCTTCAATTCTGCGGTTTTCCGGTTTTTCGCATCCTCCGCACTCTCCCCCGCTACCGCCTCATCCGCACTCTCCTCTCGATCCTCATCCACGTTAAATAGGCTCAACCCAATGAACTTATCTACCCAGCCACCGAGCCCCGAACTCCTCTCCCGCGTCAACCGTGCCACCTCATCCTCATCTTGCCGCTCCTCCTCCATGTCCTCCCTCAAATCCACAAAATCCGCCTCCGCCTCCACCCCTTCCCCCACCCCCATATCCACATCCGCAAAATACGACCCCGCCGGCGTCATCCCCACCAGCCCCCTCACCGGCGTCCTCCCCCCCGTCGGCGTCCTCAACTCCGCCCGACTCCCCCGCCTACTCTGCCTCCGACTCGCCGGCTGACTCGGATTGCGGCTCGCGAGGCGCGAGAACCGGGGGCTCGCCACGCCAAGCTCATCGTCAAGGTCCAGCTGCGCCCGACTCCCACTACTAGGACCCTTCAACCCCTTATACGCGACGGCAGGCGAGCGTCCGTCTTCTTCGTCCGAGGAATACGCGTTCGGATGCGAGACGAGCGATGTGGATGACGCCCGCGAGACCAGCCACGACTGCCCCTTGGCGTCGCGCGTCGAGCTCGCGATCGCGGTGCCGACCCGCTGTAGCCAGGTGTCATCGGCAGCGGCGGCGTCACCACCTCCTCCACCGCCGCCGCGTCGAGGGCCGATGGCGGCGGCGCTGTGGATGGAGCCACCAGTGCGACTGCGCTGGTGATGGCGGCGGTGCTGGCCGTCTGAAGGGGCGGACGCAGGTGCATGTGGGTTCAGCGCGGTGGAGGACTTGGCTTTTGGGGTGCCGCCGGCGAGGACGGTGGTGGTGTTGTCTTGGTGGGAGCGGGCGGCGAGGCCGAAGGGCTCGCCTGCGTAGGCGAAGCTGCTGTCGACGGCGGTGAGGCCGGGCCCGGCGAATTTGCTGTCTCCGAAGCCGCCGTGGCCCAGGCTCTTGAGGTTGCGGCTGCTGTTTGGGGCGAGTTGCTTGCGGCTGCCGCTTCGGCTGAGGATGCTGGGGGTGGTCGGGGCGGATTTGTCTTCGATGTAGGAGGTTCGTGGATATGAGGCGTGAGTGGAGTCCTCGACGGGAGGTTGGGTTGTGGTGAGAGGGGCAAGCGTGAGGTGGTTGAGATTGGTCTTAGACTGGCGGGAAGGTTTGCGGGAGTGGGAGCGAGAACGGGGTTGTGGCTTCTGTTGGAAGTGTGAGCGATTAGCAATTGCATGAGGATCAAGAGTACGCACATTCATCATGTAGTATATCTGAGGTAGAACAGTCAAGGAAAGCCAGTTGAGGGTTGGTAAAAGGTGGTCATTTAAGTCCAGGCCCTTAGGTGGGATGTTTTTACGGGAAGCTGGGGCCAGGTGGAGAGAAACACCGAGAGGTCCGCGATTTTCACATGCATCTGGGTACTGGTCGATCCTTCGTCATCACGCAGGGGCTAATCAAGCGGAACATACTCCAGAGCTAGCGGATCCATGGTACCTTTTCAACTCCATCGTCTATCATATCTGCATCTGCCCAGACAGGCTCCTCAGGCCATCTGCTTCCTGGAGCCGAGCTCGCCTCTACGAATCGACGCTATTGGGAATAAGTACAAGTAGCCAGCGCTCTGGCTTTACGCAATTGTCCACGATCCTTATAATCTGACCTTTGCGCCGATCGATCCTCCGACAAACCAGACATCTTCCAAATATTGTCCAATTCTAACACCGACCGTCGCTTTTGCACTCAGCTTCAGTTTATCCCCCAATGCTCTCCGTACAGCTTCGTACCCAACGCTACTCAAACTCCAGTCAACTGGTAGTCGAGGTGTCTGTGTAGCACCAGGGGGAACCTGGATCTCTTCATCGTACAGAATTCTCCCAACATCATCATTTTTGTAGTATGCAGTGGCATTGATGCGTTCCAGAAAGAGTGTGGTTTGACTGAGCGGGGAAAGTAAGGTAAAGGTGGCGGTGGAGGTGAATAGATGCATCTGAGTGAAAAGAATTGTAAGCTATTTGCTCACTAACGAACATAAAAGACAAATCGACATGACGAAATCTATGAGGTATCTAGCGGTCGAGATAGGGTGGTTTCGGTTGCTGTCTTGCCCAAAGAGCCCAAGCGAGAGTCATTTTCGTAGTGTATCGTCTATCCAATCTGTTCCAACAAAGAAGACATTGCGAAATCTAAGAGAGAGGACAGTACCGTAGCATCTTCTATGAAATGCGGTCTTCTATCGTCGTCGTCGTCACCATCGTCACCATCTCCGTCTCCGTCATTAGGCCTTTTGGGGCCGCGGAGTCTAGGTGTGGGAATCTCAAGTTCGAATCGTTCGAGCGCTTTTCCAAGAGCTGGCTGAGTGGGAATCGTGCCAGAATGCGTTTTGAGAGTAAGAGTAGTATTGTATCCTGTTGAAATAAGAACTTGCGCATCTTTTTGAACAGTTTTCCACTTACCAGAAATGTACTGAGACAATAATTCCCTGCCCTGCGCCTTGCCTGCATCTCCACTAACCGAAGGCTCCCACTTGGCTTGAATGACAACGTTCCTATTTCTTCCGGGCACAACGTCGACGTCTTTGGCAAATGCGTGGCCAAGCTTTGTTCCGTTATTGTTAATATGGATATCGACGTACGGCACATGCGCTGAATAATTTGTCGGGTTCGTAAAGTTGACAAGTGCTGCAAGGGTGAGCGTATCTGCAGTGGTATCCATGATACTCAAATTTCCAACTTGAAGTCCAAGAGCTCCAATACCACCTCTTCGAATGGGTTTTAGGGGAACTTCGCCCTGTGCAGGTATTTTACGAACGGCGAGGTCGCCGAGAGCGGTATCAATACCCACGTCGACCAATGCCTTGACTTTTAACTTCAATACTTTCTTGCCGAATAGAATTGACTGGACAACCTCTGTGAAAAGATCATCATCCGTAACGTTTAATGGAGCTTTCTCTACAATAGACTCTACCAAGAGACCAGCAGCTTGCTTTTTGTCGGCCTCAATGCGGGTAGAATTGGCCCTTTGCCATTTATGTAGATCTAGATGGCCGAGTTTCTTATCGTGGAAGTACACCTCAGCATCAGCACGCACGCGTGAGACGTTGATATTGAAGTTCATCTCTTCAGGGACGTTGACGATGGCTTTGATGGTGGCAGATATTTTTGGCTGTGATTCTGGAGTATTAGGCTCTGCTGTAGGATCTGGCAATCCAAAGTGGGTGTTCGTGAGAGAGAAATTTCGAATCAACGAGCCGAGGTCACGACTCGGGAACGGAATTGGTACTGTAATTCCTTTGATGATATCTGTCACCCATTCCGGAGTATCCATTGATGGAGAATCCGAGCCTCGAACATAAATATTCGCATCTTCACCATGGATATAATTACCCAGCAATAAGTCCATGGGAGACTTGCTTTGGTTTGGGCATTGAGTAGTGAATGCATCAGGCAGTTGTCGGACGACGCCCGTCAGATTCAGATGAAGGTCTCTTTTCGGCTTGATTTCAACTGCATCGGTAGTAGCATCAGCGATCATGATGTAAGGATCGGATGGCGTACAGCCATCAACAAGAATTCCAAAGCCCATGGGAGGGATTGTAAAGTGTACAGGATAGTCATTCTTGACAGTGACACTGACATCTGCAGCCATGCCTTGCTGGTAGCTTGGTAGCTCCACTTCGTGTATGCTGATCCCGTTGATCTGGTATCCAGGCATTGATGGAAGATCGCTGCTTTGTATGACTTGCCGCAAAGAAACTTGGTGCGTCCCGAAGTTGAAAATTCCGGCTTTCAAGGGGATGGCAGCTTTGCCTTGAACCCACAATTGGTCCAACCTTCCTCCAATCCAATCGCTAGCAAGTTGGCGAACAACTGTGAAGTCGCCGGGTTCTAAGCGTATGGATTTATCAATCGCAGTGTGATGTCCATCACGAACGTCAACCTTGATTGAAGGAACCTTCGCCTTGCCAAGATATAGATTTCCATATTCCGGTACTGATACCTCCACTTCAGCTGGTCCACTCTCAACCTTCATCGCAATAGCCGTAGCAAATCTTCCAATGTCGCGTACTGATTTCTTCTTGACCCTTCTCGCGTCCATACCGAAAACGCCTTTTACTCTAGCCTGAACGCCACTCGCTGTGAACGATTCAACAGAAACGCTTGATGGCTCAAACACCATGGCCTGCATGGCGTATTTCTTTACCACCGACGGGACGACGAAACCAAGGACAATGATGAGTATTATTACCACACATAGTATTGTCAATGCGACAATACTTGGCCATCTTCTCTTGGGCTTGCCCTTGGTAGGAGTTCCATCGTTGAAATCGGTCAAGGTTCGCAGAAGTGATGACGCCGCAGGCGAATGTGGACTTCCATTGTGTTGATCTGGATTGGGACTTGGAGTCCGATCGCGAGCCAGAAGGGGTGCGGTTTCATCTGCTCTATTTGTGTTTCTTCCCGTGCGGTTGTCCATGATGATCTAGAGAGCGCTCCGGCGCAAATCTGAAGGTGTAGTCTGATAAGGCTGCTTGCTCTTGGCGCGCTTAGGCTGAGAGATCACCGGTCGAGCAGCATTGCTATGACTGTGGTAGTGAAGGCAAAAATGAGCGTGATCAATCAGGGCATGAAGTGATGTACTCTCGGAGCAGTATAAGTCTGCGAGAGGAACAAAAGCGGATGAGACATGTATTGCCATCATCCAGCCCAGTAGCCTTCCACGCCACCGGGTCACAGGAGGATGCGTGGGGTCGGCCAATCGGAAAGCTCCAGGCCAGCTATCGATACAGCGTGCCAAGTCATAGAAAATTGACGTTAACCCTCGCGGTCTACTTTCTCTTATGACTACACAGACTGCTACGCTCTATGCAAGCCCGGAAGCTGTAGCTAACACAGTCGTGCCTTCTGAAACCACCTCATGCATTTCGGCCGCAACAAAGCTCTCAGGAGCTTGGTTCAAGCTACTGCAGACTTCACCAGAGCTCCCCTCCGTCCGTATTCCTCAGCAACCGCACCTCAGACCTCTCCATTCGCGCCCAGACATCTTCT
Organism: Viridothelium virens; assembly: GCA_010094025.1. NCBI lineage: Eukaryota > Fungi > Ascomycota > Dothideomycetes > Trypetheliales > Trypetheliaceae > Viridothelium > Viridothelium virens. Next base: position 152,659 of record ML991829.1, on the reverse strand, counting down.
CTCAATAGCGGACTTGACTCCGAAAGAGTTTACAGCACTCATTCGCAATGCCTCTTCCCACAAGCAAGCTGTCAAATCCGGTTCCATACCAAGGAGCATACTTGGTTCCTTAACCGGCAAGACAATAGCAGTCACGTTTAGCAAACGCAGCACGAGAACACGAGTATCCACCGAAAGTGCTGTGGTCACAATGGGCGGTCATCCAATGTTTCTAGGCGCCCAAGATATCCAGCTTGGCGTTAATGAGTCCCTCCGTGACACCGCAATCATCATATCATCCATGACCTCTGCAATCGTGGCACGCGTCAATGCGCATGCAGACGTCGTAGGTCTTGCAAAGCATAGCACAGTGCCGGTCATTAGCGCGCTATCCGATATATCCCACCCCCTACAGACCATCGCCGACTTCCTAACCATCCATGAAGCCTTTCCATCCACACCGTCGCCAGGGAGGTCACCGATGCCTGGACTGGGACTTGAGGGGTTGAAAGTTGCTTGGGTTGGCGATGCTAACAATGTGCTTTATGATCTCGCAATCGGGGCCATGAAATTGGGTGTAGATATATCAGTCGCCACACCGAAAGGGTATGAAATCCCAGAATCCATACGGCAAGTGATTGGTCAAGCTGCATCTTCAACCCCACAGGTGGGATCTCTGAAAGAGACGAACGTGCCAGAGGAAGCGGTAAAAGATGCAGACGTTATCGTAACGGACACGTGGGTTTCGATGGGACAGGAGGAAGAAAAGGTCAAAAGAATGAAGGCATTCGAGGGATTCCAAGTCACGGCAGATTTGGCCGAGCGAGGCGGTGCGAAGAAGGGCTGGCAATTCATGCATTGCCTACCCAGACATCCAGAAGAGGTTAGCGATGAGGTATTCTATAGCCCCAAGAGCTTGGTATTCCAAGAAGGCGAAAATAGGCTGTGGGCTGCGATATCGGCGTTGGAAGGATTCGTAGTGAATAAAGGTCAGATATCATAAAAGGTAGATTGAAGTTGGATTCATTTTTGTTGCGCATATGTACAGAGGTCAAGCCCAGCGAGAGCTATCAGAGACTTAGATTAATGATCCCGCACATCAACCAGGAGGTAGCAGACTCTGATCTACGACATCTTGCGCCTCCTTTTCTTCGACTTCTGTCGGGCTTTCCAGGGGCGTTCGTGGTAATGCCATGAGACCTGTAGAGGAGTTAATATTGTCTCCTGAACAGTGCGTACTGCCCAGCTCACCTGTCCTTGAAGACTCGAGTATGCCAAATGGTGCGATCAGCTTCATAAAGCTGTCAATGCGGCTAGGTTTTGCACTCAGCTCAACAATACAGTTGCTCGTGCTAATGTCCAAAACTTTGCCTCCGAACTGGTGTGTCAAATATGTGATATCTTTCAAATGCTGGTTTTTAAGCCTCAGAGCTTCGCTTGCTGCTAATTTGCTAGGATGAAAATCTTTTCTGATTCTTTCTAGCTGTTCCCGCTCAATGGCAGCTTGCTCTTCAAGTGTTCTTTCGTCTATCTGGGTCTGACCACCGTCGGCCGTCGTCATTTCTCGATGATGGGCCATGAGTTCCTCAAAGTATTCGGGACCCAGAATGCTGAGCTTAGCCAGTAGCAATTCGCGCTGAACAAGAGGAGCTTGGGTATAATCCAACACAGCCCAAACGGGGACGAGGTCTTCTAGTTGCCTGCGAGCTTGCTCCACGACACCGTCTTGACCCTGCAACACAATTGTCATCCGAGACAAATCTTCTACCTCAGTATTGCACACAACCAGACTGTCGATATTGAAACCTCGTGCGGCAAGAATACCGGACACTCGTGATAGGACACCTGGCTCGTTTTGAACCAGGCAATTGAGAACATGGCGGGTTGGAGGAGCTTGCGGGGGAAGAGGAGTCTCGTAGAGGATGCTACTGACGGCAGCGGGAGCGTTCCAAGCTGGCGTATCTGTCGTGGGTAGAGGAGATATTCTACTCCGGTGGAGAGCTTTGTATGCTATAGCGGAGGTAGACGAGGAGTTTTGGGCGCGAACTTTAGTGAGTGAAGGTCGATATGGCCGTTTGTATGCGCATCTTGAGGCCGACCACAAGGGCAGAGCTGTACACGCTCGCCGGGCCGCCATTGTAAGTGAAGGTACGGGAGATGCCAAAGGCGGCTTCGCGTTTGGTCGTGTCGGTCTGTGGAGTGAATTACGAGCCGCGAGATCGGAGCTTTCCAGAATTTTGTCACCGCCTAGCTCGCTTCATGCAGCTAACTTCCCACCTCCGCAGGTGATCTTCCCGAGCTTCCCACAGTTTCATTTCCCATCACGGCGAGCTTCAAAGCCAACTCCAACAATTCTTTAGCTCATTACTATGGCCGAAGAACCTCGCAAGCGATCTCGCTTTGATCAGACCGAGCCCGATCCACGACGCCAGTCGCGATTCGATCGCCGGTCACGCTCGCCTGCGCCAGGAAGCTCTGAGACTCGGCGTAGCAGAAGCCCAACGCGCGATACAGAGAGCCCTGCTACTTCTGACAAGAAAGATGCCGCGTCGGCGGCTGCAGCGGCGGTAGCAAAGATAAATGCTCAGATCTATTCGAAGAAGGGTATCCAACATGTGGATGTCCCTCCAATACGATCTGTATAGCTCTCTTCGCCACAGAAATGAGACCTTGACTGACGCTATTGCTTCTAGCCAGCGACTCCTGCCACCGCGAAGTCTCCATCGGCGGGCGAAGATGGCAGCGGTGAGGTGTATACACAAGATGGCGACTACATCAAAGATATCGAGGTCAACGACTTGCGCAATCGCTATACACTGACCAAAGGATCAACACAGAAGATGGTAAATATTTCTGTCATAGCCCACTGATCTTCCAGGCATCTCTCTTCAAACCAAGCCTTGACTAGGCTCAGGGTACCCTTCCTCTTCTTGCTGTTGTTCAATGAGAAAGCCTATAAGCTCACTACTAGCATTTCAGCAACCCAACTACCCCATTTTGCATCTGCTAACCGCTGCCGTGTGACATCTAGATCAAAGAAGAAACTGGCGCCGGTACGCATACTTAACCATAGAACAATTTATGAGACCATGCTTATGTGTGAAAAGATGTCACCACCCGAGGCAGTTACTATCCGGACAAGAGCATGGCCACCGCAGCCGTAAGTAACCTTCTTTTCCCCTTCTTTCATTGTCTGAACGGCTATGCATTGACGACGATGATCTCAGAATCCTCCGCTCTACCTTCACGTAACAAGCACAACGAAAGACGGACTCGAAAAGGCAACTGCAAAGATTAATGAGCTCATGCAACAGGAACTACCGAACCTGGTTGATGAGCGACGGTTCCGGAAGCGAGAGCCTGAACAGGTTGAAAGAGATGAGTCCGGCAGGGTGAGTCTGCCAACAGTGAACCATTACTTCAATTGCAGCAAGCTTATCGCACACAGAGGAAATGGCCAGAGGAGAAGATCCCAATTGATCTTGAGCCGATCTCAGGATTTAACCTTCGCGCGCAGGTCGTCGGGACTGGTGGCTCATATGTGAAACACATCCAGCAGGAAACAGGATGCAGAGTGCAGATAAAGGGACGTGGTTCAGGATTCATCGAGCGCGACGGACGCGAAAGTGATGAGCAGATGTATCTGCACGTTGCGTATGTTTACTCGAAGTAGCTGGGCCCTTAAACTTGCTAATTCAAGGTAGCGCCCCAGATCCCGAGCAGGTCAAGCGTGGTACTCAGCTTTGCATCGACTTACTTGAGTCCGTCAAGAACAATTACGAAGAACACAAGAAGTCTCACTCGCAAAGAAATTACGGCGGTGGTGGCGGATACCGCAACGGAGGCTACAACAACAATCAGGATCGTGGAAGCTATGGTGGTGGATACGGCAGTGGATACGGCAGTGGTTATGGCAGCGGTTACGGAGAAAGCCAATCGCCTGGCAATCCTTCAACTACCCCGGGCGCACCTGGTGCGACTGAAGGCGACTATTCTGCGTGGGCTCAGTACTATGCGCAGCACCCTGAATTGGATCCTTACGCACAGTATGGAGGCTTCGCAGCTTACATGAACTGGTACTATGGATGGGCACAGCAGCAAGGGGAGCAAGGTGGGCAGCAAGCTCAGCAAGCACCTCCAGGAGCTTCTCCTGGAGCACCCGGCGGTGATGTTCCACCCCCACCACCAGCTCCAGCCAATGCGCAAGCACCGCCTCCACCACCCCCGCCAAGCTCTGGATCCCAGTCTTACAGTTACGGTGCAGTAAGCTCATCAAACCCCTAGCGTGCACAGAATGTTTGCAGATATCAATTATTGACTTCCTCTTAGGTTCCTCCGCCTCCAGGGATGTGAATACCCAAAGTGCCGGCGATGGGAAAGAGAATCGAGTTCTTAGGTGATGGTGGTGATACAGGTAATTAGTAAAGTCACGGAGATTGAAGCAAGCTTGTTCCATGCATACGGAGGAAGCTGAGTGTAATGGGGCTATCACTCTTTCTGAACCTTGTTCTATAGGCTAGCCCTAGTACAAAGACCTGCTCCCTTGGTTCAGCACACATGGGCTTTTGGTCTATAGTTTGCTGAACCTTTGCGGATGCACAAATCGGGCGCTGCAGTTTCCAGAACGCTTTGTAACTCACTTGAGAGAATATTAGGGTTCCACTCCGGAGAGTTTAGGGTTGTCACAGTTTTTCGCCCGTATTGCACAGCCTCCTCTATTTTGCATCGACTCTCCATGGGTACCCCTGTTGCCCTGGTGGCAAGATGATGATAGCCCAGCAGCCGAAATTGCATGTTTCCAAAGACTTCTTGCGACTTTTTGGGTATAATAGTTTTGTATAGACTGAGCGACTTGATCAATAGCGTTTCGGCACTGTATCACCTATCGCGCCAAAGCCGCAGGAACATTGGAGCAAGGTACATAGGAGTCTAAGCACCCACGCCACCCCACGTCGGTCTCACGGTCTCCTAAAGCCTTTGACCTTTGTCTGAACAAGATGTTGACCACGTTTCAGTTAAACCCCAAGAGCTCGTTCTACCAAATTGATCAGTCGTCAGAGTCCCGCTACGTAACATCTCGGTCCATCGACAGACAATTCACTCCATGACGACTCTTCCACAGCATCTGCAGATTATTAACTCATCTCATTGTCACAGCGAGGATGCTAAATTTAGTCCATTCTCCAAGCTTCCGCCGGAGATTCGATTGCGTATATGGACACACTCATTAGAACGGCACCGCCTGGTAGAAGTTGAGGTAGCAATTGAGGAAGACCTTCCCTCGGACTCTGGGGGAGCGCGTCCATACTCAACTCAAAACGCGCTCAACAAGTTGATAAGTGGGCGTAATTACACCGCCACCGTACAAGCCCTTCAATTGAATAGCAAGCTATTGCGTGTGACTAGCGAGTCTCGTAACGCGGCGCTCAGCTTCTATCGTGTTCATATTCCATGCCACCTCCAAGCGTCCAAGGAGAGAATACAGGGAAATGCGGCACCGTCGATGAGAACGGCGAAAGCTACAAAGTCAATTTTCTACTTCAATCCCGAATATGACTTCATCCATTTGAGTAAACAAGGGCCCGCGAAGCATACCTTTGTCGACTTCCTACATGACCTCAAAGCCTATGATCCACGGGATGTTGGTCTACTCAACTTGGCTCTCGACACCAACGGCATGTCTCTAGGGCTACATGCCGTGAACGAAGTTTCTGAAGCTCCTGCAAAGGCGAGCTTCATCGATACGTTATCGCGGCTCCAGGAAATCATCTGGGTTGCTGAGTCCCACACGGGACGCGCAATCATGGGACCGGGGGTTGGTTTCTACAGCTTTGGAGTCCGATTCAATCATTCAATGCCCATCAAGGCGATCACGCCGTCCTTCGATCTCCTTAGACGAGACCCAAGACCGGTGGGGCCAGAATTGGACTTTATCCTAACGGGATCCAGTGACCCACGACAGCTACGTGTGTACTGGCAAGAGCTGTTGAGGAGTTGGGGCATTCGTCGGGCACTCCCGGTTAGAGAACGGGTTCTTTTCGCCTACGACTCTCCTGTTTATCAGCAGCAGGTTTATGATACCAAGACTGCGAATAAGCTCTTAACTGAGGAACAGGACCACTGGCTAGCATCACAACAGCATTGGCATAGATTCACTATTTCATGTGCTGGAAAAATCCCAGTCGAGGGGCCAGAAGAGCTTGCGAAAGCCGTGAAACCAGCTATTGGGTTCTGGTTATTTCCTGCCGAGGCTTTAGGCCCTCTTGAAGGCGAACTGTGGCACATGAAAAAGGTTTTTGATATGACGAACTGTTGGCCTGAGTTAGCATTGTCGAATCTTTCTTAGCTTTGAACTCTACCCAATGTCCTAGGATCGTCATTCGTATATTCATATGAACGTTGATGTTGGTAACGAGATCCTTAATAGGCAAAGGTGCCTGTGGAATATTGTGAGCGGATTATCAAGAACGTTATGGAAGACAGACACGCAGAAGAAGCGAAGACCAATACGAGCTCTGTTAGCACCGCCTCGCTCAATACTCCCGTGAAAAGTGAAAGCTACCAGCCAGTCAGGTAGGATGACGACGATCTTCTGTGAGTGAGGCGACGTGATCTTTTCTTCATAGTAGCAACACCGCAGTACTCTGAGAAACTCCAGGTCACTCGCGCGTCTCTACCGGTATGTCATCATTCAGTGTATGCTAAGGTTATTGTAACAACTAAAAAGCCAAGATCTCGTCTATCATCCGAACGGGCAGGACTCCCTGCTCCTGATCCTGCCTCTAGGTGGGGTAGGTACAGCTGGGAGCTCACCAAATCATAAAGGTAATCGCTTAGACATTATTCAGAACCCGATCTCTTCAGAGATGCGCTGTGAGTAGGAACTTGTTGACGAGCGGAGGAGTAAAACTCCACTTCAAGTAAAATAAACATGTGCTGCCGCCGCTCGGCACGTCTCTTGTATGCGCGGAGAATTGACCGCTCGAAATATTCTAATGAGGGAGGGAGTTGGAAGTGGGAAAAATAGCGAGGAGAAAAGAAAAGAGGAAAGAGCAAAGACAAAAGATATTGTTGGACGAACTGGGACTGCTTTGTGCGTCAGTTTTGTGACTGTTAATTATGTCGGGTTATCTTACATCGAAGCCAAGACCACCTCCATGCTAAAAAAGTATTATACCATCAAGTTAAAGCTCATTATCATTTTTGTACAAATTTGCTTCGACACCCTAGACGCTCTTCTACGCTAGCCATTGTATGCGTCTCAGCCTTGCTTATGCCTTCAAAAAAAGATCGATCCAAGAGCTGTTCCCATCCAATGCCTTCCTAATAATAGCCTCACCAAGTTCTGCCACGCCTCTCATTTCTACCCAGGTAGAAGGGCACTCTAGGAGCTCGACGTGTGACCATAGGCACAGCTGCACGCCTATGTGCACAGCAAGTTTCATTCGAAATTCAAAATTCGGCTCGGCAGCATGCAGGTAGGCTTTGAGAAATGCGTTTGCAAGACCACGATGACGCTTCGACCCGACCTTGAATCTGTCAATAGTCCAAGCCTCGGCAGCGAACCGGCCTGCATCCGTTGCTCCTGATCCGCGCCGAACATTTTTCCAATCTACGACCATCAGGGGAGGCGTCAGATCAGCTATCTCATCATAATAGTATGGGTCAAGATTTTCTGGTCCTTGTCCGCGATCGTATCCCCTATCTTTGCCGGGGTCAGGGATGGGGAGCAGTCCTGCTCCATCTGCTACCACTACTCTCCGAGGAGAAAAGTTGCCCATACACACGCACTCGTTATCCGTCCTGAGAAAGCCTTTATAAGCTTCTGCTACCCGATCCCCAATGGAATTGTCCAGGGAGAAACAGGCCAGAGCAGTGGTTACCCTGGCGTACTGAGAGCAGACAACCTCTCTTGCGTCCGTATTGCCATCAGGACCAATATCCAGATACCGAGTTGAGCGGTGTAAGTAGTTGAGCCATCTGCCGAGCCTAATACCGATGTCTCGAATACGCCTGCTTGGTGTGTTCTGGTACATCTTTTCGACAGTATTCTTGTTCAAAGCAGGCTCGCCATGGCATGAAACGACAAGCGCATGAGTATCGATGCCAGTCCGATGGATAGTTGGAGGTCTGATGTTGAGACCTAGAGTTGAGATTTTGAGATTTTCGGATATGCCCTCGAGCGCTCTGATTTCAAATTGCTGACGCTCGTGTGCCTTCCTGTTGCATTCTTGGATATCAGTGGAGCCCCCAACATTGGCCCCTTGAGATGCATTATAGTACTTGTGAAAAGTATTCGATAAGGTACCTGTCATGTCTAGGTAGAAGAGGCGATATATGTGACGTTGATTGTCGGTGATGTGTTGATGTATGGGGTAGTTGTGGTAATCGAAGCCAAGCCAAGAGATTGAAGATTGAATATTGGAGCAAGGAGCCTTGATGGGAAGGACTGTCCAAGACCTTAGCATGCCATCTTTCTGAGAACTTCGTTGAAGCCCCCACAACGTAAGTGGAAAGTAGTCGACAAGATTTGGTAACAGCTAAGGTACCTCTTGCGTATTCTGAGGCGCACAACATGGAGAGAGGTAGAAAGTGTTCCCAACGGAAGGAGAAGACAGACAAATCTTGTCTTGAGTTTCTTCTAATTCCCATCATCATCTCTTAAACTTGGGCATTTCCTCACAATCGATAGCAGAGCAGTCTGCAGAATATAGTATTCATATTTCTCCTCTACGCAACCCGGGAGACCTGTGACTACCATAAAATTCAGAGAACGCGACGGGATTCCTTTGCTAGCCCAATTGGCAAGAAAGATACATCTCGGGTGCAGAAGGCTCAGGATCTTGCTGGGGGCCTTCTATGTCGTATAGGCTGAGGTAGGAAATGTGAGGTAGGTCATGTGGGGTAGGCCATAAGAGGTCGTGTAATCGGTTCTTAATTGACGTTCTACCGCTTTTTTCCTCCATTCCTTGGACATGGACAGAGTTTGCTGAGGGACCTTAACACGCATAGGGTCTAAAAAATTAGCCCCATCCAGTAACACCGTCATTCCTTGTGTCAGCCCTTGATCCATTCGGGCAATTGAACAACGTCATGATACCTAACCGGGGGCGAGCTCTCAAGTTACCACTTCAATTGCGAGCATATACCAGATCAAGAAGGTCCAGATATTGATAGTCAAGGCAAACTGATATACATGTTCCAGCTGCAGAGTAGGCGATCTCAGGAAGGAATCCGGTGTGGGGTAGCTGAGGGCTCTGTAATGCTGGCCCAGGTTAAGAGTGGAGGTCAAGGTGTCCACTAGAGCGGTAAAAACCAAAGATGTTTTTTGTCACTTCCCTGATCTACCATGGTACATAGCGCGCAGAAGTGTCTGGTCCATCGCATAAAACAACCGAAACTCTACTAGCGGATGATCTCCATGGACTGGCAATTGACACGAACTGGGGTGCTATAAAATGTATTAAGAATAAGGTAGGACTCGAATCTTAAGTGAAAAGGTGGATTTGTGTCGAACTTATGAGGTAGTTCTGGATTAGGTAGTTGCAGTAACTGTGTGGAGACATTGCAGCGCCGAAAACCCAAGCGAAAATGACATCACTGGTAACATCATCGGCCTACTTGCTGTCAGCGAATTTGAAGAGTCTCATATTTCCCCTCTGATGGGATGATGGCTTTGTGCTTGGACCAAGATGGAAGCGGGATAGGCGTGCAGATCCCGTCACAAGGCCCGTTTATCAGGATCGCCGGTACAGTGACAGCTGTGGTAGCTGCCGTGAACAGCCGTACGGAGGGAGTAAGGAGTGAGGCAACAGCTCTAGATACCTTACGCCGTACTCTGCCAGGTATCCACGGTGCCTGAGGTACGCACCGTACGGGTGTTGGCGTGTTACGGCAGGTACTTTAGCACCGTTTAGTGGGTGGGTCATCAGCCGAAGCAGGTAATCGACACCTTGGGTTAATCCTGTTAACAATCAAAGGATCTTGGAATAGATTCCCTCCGGCCACGCCGGATCCCCGGTTGTGGCACTGTGGGGAACGGCTAAGGTTAGTTTGTGGCTTAGACAGCTGACTCCCCCCGTATTCTCTCCACCTCCCATGCTCTGATCCCCTATTCTCCTGTCCACGTACATTAGTCGTCTACTGCATGCTTGCCTCCTGCAATCAACTGCTGTGGGCTCTCACCAGCAATGATTGGGCTTGGAAGGCGTCTGACGTCCACGCTATGCGGCTTCGCCCGCAAGTTTCAGTCGACTCGGTCCTTGCTCTATAATGCGTTAACAGGACTGGACAACCTCCTGGGCGCGTACATGCAATATCCAGGTTGTTTGTGCGGCGGAGAGCGCTTCCTTGGAAATCTACTCCCGACTTTCGAGCGGCGAGTGGCTGTACGGGAGTCAACGATTCAGCTTCTAGCCCATGTCCGCCTTTTCTTGCTGGCGGACGCGCTGTTTTCGTGTCGATAACCGGTAGGTCGCATCCTGAGCCACCTCGCTCATTTCTTCTTGCTCCACGATTCCTCCAGCGTAATGCTGTAATTTTCACTTCCGCACGAGACCGCCAATCGTGATCGGCACTCCATGGGGCTCACTCCGCACATCAAACTGGGTCACCCTTGGCGCGTCAAGTGATAAACAATTCTCCTAATGATCGTCACCACTCCCGTACCCAACGCTCGTCCACAAGGTTTCAACTCCAAGGTCAGAGCTCTCCATTCTTACCCTTTTCAGTCATTTCTACACGGCCTGGATCCTTTGAGCAAGGATCTGAGCCCAACCTGTGCTCTCCATCCCCAGGTTCCCCAGCCCCATGTCCGCAATGCCAAGTCTTGCTACTTTTCGTCTACTTTTCGAGTAATAAGGAGATTCGCACACCCTGCCCGGTCCACACCGAGACGATCTATTCCAAGTACCCTACGTAGCCTGCCTACCGTTCCCTCACCCAGTATCAATGCGTGTGTATCAAGCATGCATGGTCTATGAGACCCGGTCTGGTGGGTCGTTTCCTTCAGTCGAACTCGTGCCACTGGGAGGCTATAGACTGCTTGAGACTCTTTATTTACCTACAGCCCCCGTCCTCGTACTTTTTTCTTCAGCGCGTCATCACTTTCCTTGACCTCAACCTCATATTTTTCTCTCCTCAACTCTCCGTAACTCTCCCTATCTTTAACTTCTCCTTTCGAGTCATAGATCTCATTATCCATTGTCAGCTGTCAACTGCGTCTTTCATTCCGGATTGATAATTCACAATGACGCGATTCCGGGCCATCATTGGCGTCACTGTTGCATTTTTTGTGCTAAGCACTTTGGTGGCTGCTCAGACTTTCACCCCAGTCTTACCCCATTCCTATCCATTGGCAGTTCGTAATCCTTACACGTCCAGTAAGTAAACACGATTTCAGTCTTGACATACTGAAGCTTACCGGAATGTAGCATGGCTTCCTGGTGACCAGGCTGCTCACTTGCCCTCCGCTACCCCTCAATTCTGGTCTGGGGGTGGTATTACCTGGTCTGTCCTAGCTCGAGTTGACGGGACTACCTATAGCCTTTTTGGTGCGCCTGGCGGCCCACAGGCTGCCAATGTACTTGGTGGTGCCTACACTTCCACCAGGAGCACGTTCACACTCTCGGCCGGTAATGCACTCTTCACTTTGGATTTTCTTTCCCCTGTGGCTCCCAACGACTACGTACGTCAAAGCTTGCCTTTTGCATACTTGACAGTAGCTGCTTCTCCCCGTAGCGGCCAATCGGCTTCGATTCAGATCTACACAGACATTGATGATTCTTGGCTTGGAATTGACTCCGATGTCTCCTATAATCTCTCAACCACTGGTGCCACTTCGCTTTTCCAATGGGTTGCTAATGATCAGACAACATATCTTCAGAGTCAAAGTGAGCAGGCTCTGTGGGGCACCGTTGTTTATGCGTCTCAGCCAGGATGTGACGATGCAAACCTCACGGCGGCTACTGGAGCCATGTCCGATGTTCGTGGTCAATTTACGTCCTCGGGATCCCTTGATGGTTCTACTCCGGGATGGGCTTCTGGTAGTGTGACCGCCTTCTCACACGATCTTGGAAGTGTCAGGAATGGAGGGAGCAACGTCACCTATGCCATCGGTGTCGCTCGCGATCAAGTTGTGAGCTTTCTTGGCGCGGACTGGACTCACTATTACCGAGCTACTTATGCTGATACACCGTCGGCTGTAGATCACTTCCTCAATGACTATAGCTCTGCAAGTGCGGATTCTCAAGCGCTTGATGCTGCTATTGCTGGCGCGGCCAATTCTGCTGCAGGTGCCAATTACTCGGATATTGTTACTCTGTCGGTTCGTCAAGCGTACGCTTCCTGCGATTTTAGTATATCCGATGACTCCAAAAACACTTCAGACCCTTTGATCTTCCTAAAGGAGATTAGTAGTGATGGAAACGTCAATACTGTCGATGTTCTCTACCCCATTTTCCCTATATTCTACGTTCTCAATGCAGCCAGCATCAGGTATATTACCGAACCAGTAATTCGTTTTCTTGAGATTGGTCAATGGAACGAATCCTATGCCTGTCACGATATTGGCTCTGCTTATCCTGTAGCCGATGGACATCTCGTTGGTCAGGAGTTCATGCCTGTTGAGGAATCGGCAAATCTCTTGATATTGGCATCTCTGTATGCAATGTCTACACGCGACACAAATTGGTCCTCGAGCCATGGAACTCTGTTCAGGACTTTGGGAGATTTTCTCGCAGGCAATGCTACCAACGAGGCAGCACAATATTCCAGCGATGACGGCCTTGGGCCACTCGCCAACCAGACTACTCTTGCTATCAAGGCCGCTGTAGGACTGAACGCTATCGGTGCTATGTTCAATTCTAATAATTATACACAAGCTGGAGATCAGCTCGCCAATCTACTATACAATCAAACCATGGGTACAGATGCTGAACGGACTCACTTCACCCGTATCTATCCAAATATGACAAACTCCTGGACGATGGCATACAACATGTACCCCGACAAAGTACTCAGGCTCAATACCTTTCCACAGGCGGCTTACGATATGGAGAGTTCCTACTATCCCACCGTCCGTGCGACCGCCGGTGTTCCACTTGACGATACAACCGATTGGACAAAGAGTGACTGGATGATGTGGAGCGGCGCCATCGCTAGTCAGGATACCAGAAATATGATGGTTAATGACCTGCATCAATACATCACCACAACCATAGACAGCGTGCCTTTCAGCGATCGCTTCTTCGTCTCTCACGAATTTGGCAATGCTACAAATGGCTATTACGATTACAAGGCTCGACCGGTTGTCGGCGGACACTTCGCCATTCTTGCTCTTGCCAATGGTGCCAACTCCATTGATAGCCGATCATCTCCAGGATCAAGCGCCTGCGCCGGTGGATCCCCTAGTGGTGGCTCTTCTTCCACGACACGGGCATCAAGTTCATCAGGGTCAGCATCTTCTGCAACTGCTCCTCCGTCGAGCGTGTCCTCCGCATCGGGGTCCTCTGCGTCTGCATCTACGTCAGCAGCTTCATCTGCCTCGGCGTCTGCATCAAGCGCATCCGCTCCGACGAATACTGCGACTCCGACGTCGCCGGCAACAATTTCTGCCCCCAACCCTACTAACTCTATTTCAGGCACCGCGGACACATCCACAGGCACCTTCCCTTCGCCTAGTTCTCTCGTTTCGTCGGACGCTGTTACGACTGTGATCGTCTACACCACGACGACTGTCTGTCCTTCGGGTCAGACTGTGACACAGGAAGGCGGATCGACGAGTGTGTTGAAGGCGCCGAGTATTTCGACGTATCTTGCGACTGCGACACATGTTTCTGATACCACGGTGTTTGCGACTACTTTCACGACGGACTATATGACGGACATTGCTTACACAACTGTGACCGCTTAGTTATTTTGTCTGGCAGCCCGCTTGACTCGCTCAGTGGAGTTGACGACATTTCAATTCTTAATGGATTTCTGATTTCTCACAACATTTTTTGATGGATATATGGCATTTGCATGGCGGCAAATAATCAAGCATATTGCATCTCCGTCTATGGACATTGCATGGAAAATGGCGGATTAGGATTCTTCATACCCTAAAGTCTAATGTGAAGACTTAGATTGGGCAGAAAGCGAGCAATCTCGCAATTCTTTGGATAGTGTCCAATGCAACTCATGCAAATTTGCGAGTGCTTTCCCTCTAAGTTCCTCTAATTCTAATTGTGGGATCGATCCTCTACGCCTCCTATCTAGGAGGGTTTCTTCAGCTTATCGGAGCAAAAAGTGACGAGGCTTCCATTGAAGACAGTGCATCGCATGCTTCATGAGGTTGGCTCCTCTCCTAGTCCAAAAATTCGTATTGAGTTGTTCCAGGCACTGTGTCCACCATCAGCTTGTACTCGCTCGGTCTCACTCCGAGAAGGGAATGGAAATCGCACTTACGCCTCGCAGACCTCCTCCACACCAACCCCCTTAATCTTCGCCACCGCCCACGCAACCTGCGTAATCGCACACGGCTCATTCCTTCCCTTCACCATCCACTCCTTCGTCCACTTTTCCTTCTTCACCGCCTTCGGCAACGGTGGCGCGTCTTTCAGGAACGCCGCGCTCGCATGACTTGGCCGCATCTCGCACCACGGCCCGTCCGTCTCAATCTGCAGCCGCTCCAACGGCACCTCCCGCACCACCGCCACGTTCTCCTCCGTCTTCATGCTGCACCCATTCACCCCGACGTCGAACCCCATCGCCACCACTCGCTGCATCTCCTCGAGCGTGCCCGTGAACGAATGCACAAGCCCACGCCTCCGCCGTAGCTTCGCCCACCTGCCCATTGCTCCTCCTGCTCCTGCTCCCCCTCCTCCTCCTGCATTTCCTTCTCCTCCGTCTTCATGCGCATCACCTTTCCGCAGAATCCGCTCAAAATCCTCCATCGCCGCGCGCATATGCAGGAACAGCGGAAGGTCCAGCTCCGCCGCGAGATCCAGCTGCTGGTCAAAGACCTGCAGTTGCGTCTCCTTGGGACAGAGCGATAGCCGATCATAATCCAGCCCGATCTCGCCGAAGGCGACGGCGTGTCCGGCGGATCGCGAGGACTCGGCGAGCTGGCGGAGGGAGGACAGGTAGGCGGCGCTGCCGCCGGAGGGGTGCGAGGCGAGTTGCGAGGCGGAGCAGGGGTGGACGCCGATGGTGGCGTAGCAGAGGCCAGCTGGATGTGCGGCTCAAGGGTCAGTGGGAGGAGAGATGGAAGGGTGGGGGATGAGGGTTGGGGAGGGGAGGGGCCGCGTACATACGATGGGCTTTGGCGATTTCGACGGCGTGCTCTGATTCCTTGAGGTCAGAGCCTGTGACCATGAATTTCCGGCACCCGACTTCTAGGGCGCGTTGTAAGACGTGTTCGAAGTCGTCGTCGTGGCCGCGCTTGCCATGATAGATGCCTCGGAAGACCGGATCACCTAAATTGATACCGATCTAGGGCATTAGGATTAGAAGCTATTCGGTAGTAGAGGGAGTGCTCCAGATGCGAACCAACATCGACGTACCGCAGCTTCTTGCTGCCAGTGGTAGCTTCGTCCACAGCCTGGAGACCGGCAAATACAGGGTCTGTGACTGTTGACATCGTACGAGGCCCGCGGGTGCGATGGGACGAAACTACTTGTGAGACTGGAACGATACTGTTAGTCAGGGTTTTATTGTATGACTTCGTAGTGACTGGCGTAGCACTTACCTGCACAACCGCTTGTATGCCTACAAGATGCAAAATATGCTGCTTGCCGTAATGGTGAACTGATGACCTTTGTTCCGCATAGGTATCTTACATAAATGGTCATAGGGTCGCACAAGCCAGCGATTTCAATGTCGTGGGAGTGTCGGTGGTGTGCTAGAATAAGGAATGATGGTTATTGGTTGATGTGGCGGGTTCAATGTTTTCATTTGAACACAATGACGTCAATGTATCTAAGATCAACCTCCTATTATTTACATACTACCTCCTGAAAATGTCCAGCCATTAGTAACTGCAATAATGAATCTAGAGCCTAGCTTTTGGTCTTCGTCTTGCGTATGGATGGGTTTCGGTCCCGGGGACGAGGTAATCTACGTCCAGCGTATTCACATATCCAGGGTGAGCCTGATCCAGAGTTGTTAGGCCAATCATCCGCATCGACGTCTTCACTTCATCTTTCAAGACTGCGAGGAGCCATCAGCAGTGTAGTCTGGGGGAGTAGCAGGCAGTCTTACTCTCGATCAGGTGTTCCACGCCCTCCTGACCATAAGCCAAGGAGTACAAGAAAGGTCGACCTAGCCCAACAGCAGTCGCACCGAGACAGATCGCTTTGAGAATGTCCGTGCCTCTCCTTATGCCTCCATCAACGTATATCTCCATCTTGTCAAAGATTTCAGGACAGCATTTGTGCAATTCGAGAAGCACCAAAATTGCCGGTGGTGATCTGTTGCTCTGTTAACGTAATTTCGTCCCATCTGTGTGATGAGTGTCCATACGTATCCAAGCTCCTTCCTCCATGGTTGCTCAACATGATACCATCAACTCCCATCTCCATCGCCATCTTCGCATCCGCTGCACACTGAATACCCTTCAACACCAGCGGCAACTTCATGCATCTCCGAATCCACTCAATATCCTCCCACCTCACCGTCGGATCTACAAAACTCCCCATGATCCTCCCCATCCCCCCTCCCTTCTTATCATTCCCCGCCTCCCCCCCACTCATCGGCGCCCTCAACCCCCCCTCCGCCTTCACCCTCTCATCCGCCTCCCTCTTCCCCGCCACCGGCGCATCCACCGTCAACACCACCGCCTTGACCCCCAACGCCTCCACCTCCCTCAGCAATGCCTCGCTCTTCGCCCGCTCCCGATTCACATACAACTGGAAGAACAGCGGAGGCCGGCGCCCTTCCCCTTCCCCCTCCTCCGCCACTGCCCCCACGATCTCCCCAATCGGAAAACTCGCGTTCGTGCTCACGCACTGCATCACGCCCCGAGAGGCGCATCCCCGCGCGAGCGCCTTCTCACCCTCGGGATGCGCCATCCGCGCCATCGCGGCGGGGCTCACGAAGAACGGCAGGGAGACATGGTGGCCGAGGATGGTGGTGTGGGTGCTGACGCGCTGGACGTTGCGCAGGAGGCGCGGGCGGAAGAGGAGCCGGTGGAAGAGCGAGTTGTTGAGGGAGCGTGTGTGGCAGTCGGTGGCGGCGGAGCTGTAGAAGGCCCAGGTTTTGGGGGTGAGGGTGCGGGAGGCGACGTCTTCGAAGTCGTGGGTTGAGAGGATGGTGTCGAGGGGGGGTTTCTCAACGGGTTGGGTGCCGAGTTGGGGAGTTGATGTGGGAGGCGGCTTCTGATATGTGGGTAGTGGTGTCGAGGGGTCGAGTTTGCCGATTAACTTGCTGGGCCCAAGGGTGGTAGGGAGGAGGGATGGGGCGTGGAAAGCATTGTATACTTCGGTTGCATCGTGCCCGGCGTGCTCCGTTATCGCTATAATGGATGTTCAGTGATGTTGGCACAAAATTGGGATTTGTAGGATAGACATTACACTCCAATCCTCCTGGATGCTCGGGTGCAAAGTCAGTCAGGTCCCAGACCTTGCCTTCAACAACTATCCAACAGTCCTCTCGATTGGCATGCTTTTGAACCTCTGCCGCCAATACAAGTGGTTCTTCATTCGTCATAGCACTTGTAAAGTAAGAAAGCGATCTGACTGCGGACATAGGCAGGGCGTAGCCCGCCTTTAATACAAAAAATTGATCTACATTTCATTGGTGCAGGGTGTACTTTGTCGGTAGAAAGGCACCCCGAGGACTTCAAAAGTTTGACGATGTGGGGAGATCCAGTTGTCGAGATCGGAGTATAGTGCCGACTTGCTGGAACGGTAACCGCACAGGTAGTACAGATGGTAAGACCATATCAGACCATATCAAGAACCCCATAGCCTCGCTCAATAGAGACGAACCTCGCGCAGCATTGTCAAGCGCGACAAGTGTGTTACCCATTGAATGCCAAACCCGGGCAACTTAGAAATAGTTCATTACTTGAAAGTCCAGTAATATAAGACAGATATCTCAAACATTATGTACTGGAGGAACGCAAAACAAGTCATGCACACATGTGATTCCATTTGGGTTGAGAAGGTCATGCCTTCTCAGTCTTCAAAGTACCCACACCATCTTTGCGCGTGTCAAGACTCCGTTCGATCTTTTCAGCCTCCTTTCCGGCTTTGTATTTCTCCTTCAGCTCGCCAACACCATCTCTAGCTTCGTTTTTCTCCGTGATGAGTCCCTTCAACCACTTATTCTCCATCTCTAGCTGACTTATACGAGCCTCAAGTGCATTCACTTTTTCAGTCATGTCTTTGGCAGTCTTTTCGAGCGCTTGTTCTCGTTGCTTCTTTTTGACACGGAAGCGAGCAGAAGCGGCGGTGTTACGGCGTCGTTTATCTTCCTCGGCAGCAAGCCGGGATGTCTCCTCGAGAGCTGTACCGGTCGGAGGACTCATGACTTCTGATGCTTTGCGTTTGGTGCCTTGTGAGTATTGGTTTACTGGCGAGGATGCAGAGGATCCAGTCGCATCAGTGGGAGAGTTGAATTGATGCGGGAAGCCGTTGCCGTGGGCGGCAATGGCGGCAGCGGAAGCATCAGGTTGAACGGTCGGAAGGTCAGGAAACTCATTGAATTGGTAGTCGGCTATTAAGTCGTACGGTTAGTTAGACCTACATTCATAGTTGGAGGAGGCGGGTAGAATGCAAGGCACATCACGGGTTATGGCGTGATGCGTCCGGCGCGGAGTCAGAGAGATCACCCTGCATGAACATCCCTTCCCTCAACGCAGGAAAATCGAAGCAGTGATAGAACGTTATCCAATGGGGCACTCACTGTTGAGGAAGTCAAAGGTGTTGTTATTGCCCGGTCCCGACGCGTTCTCGGGTCTCGTTTGTCCAGGACCAAAACCCATCGACATTGCCGGGTTTGTCATCTCGCCAGCATCATAGTCAAAGAACTCAGTGTTTACGAATGGCGCAAGATCCTCGTCGAGTCCTTCGAAGCCAGCAGGGCTTTGTTGAGCAGCTATGTCGGCGGCGGATGGAAGTTGATTTAAAGTGCGAATATACTCAGAGACGTTTGGTGCCCTGCGACCGCCGTAGCCAGCCATGACGGTCGCTGAAGGGAATTTGCGCTTCCTTCTTATGCCCTCTGTTGAATTTTCGAAGCTAGAATCCCCGGAAGTGATGTTGAATTAATGTCGCCTCGATGACGCAGAGGATCCGTTGGTGTCGTGATCTGTCCCAACTTTTGTGGCCTCTTCTGAGACGCCGTGCTCAATCCGACCACCCAAAATTCTCCACTCCCAAATGGTTGTGATAGAAAAATGCGTCCTCCAGAAAATGGCCGAAGACGTGATGCAGAGGTTCTGATGGGGGGGAGAGAGTGGTTCGTTAATCCGGTAGTTTCGATGAGATATGGATGGCGGGGCTAAAGGGGGCCGCGGATTAATAACCCGTTACCTTTGTCGACTGCTCCCCACGCTTTGGTGCTTTAGTGAGGCCTTCCCCGCGCGTTGTGCTGCCACAAATTGCTTTTTATCGCGAGGAGATCAACGTGGCTGATCGGTTGGACGGATGCGGCGATATTATTACAGAATGGGAATCCTGAGTAGGGCGCCTTTCCATGATGAATTGAGGTTTCCACGTGAGGAAGGCTTGCGTAGATGGATTCCTAACGTGCTGCGAATTCGTAATAATGAAGCCGCTTTTGCCGCCAATGAAGGCTTTGTGAGCCTGTCGAGCCGTCTGCATTGAGTCCGGCACTTGTTCGGCCGAGGTCTCACCGTGGGGGTCCTCTTTGTTTAGTGCCGCACGTGAGGGCGCGTTATCGCGGCAGCCATGATCGCGTGTCCCTACACTGGTGCGATGTTTATGTATACTCTCTTAAGCCGTTGAATTTATTTCCCCTTAATTTTGGATATGGCTCCTCGATCGAGACTCGCGGTACCTACGAATGCCCCTTTACCTCATACGCATCGCCTACCACCAGCCTCACGCGACGTATTGAAGACTCTACTTCGCCTCTCCAGACCGTCATTGATAAATCTTGCTCTGGAGTGGCTAAGAGATGCAAATAGGCCATATTGTACACCATTTCTTCACGCATACACAGATGACCACGATGAAGAGAATGCGCCCTATCTGTCGGCTCACAGCATTGACGAGCTAACAGAGATTTACGAGGAGCTCCACGCGCGGAAAGGCACCAAAAGAGAAGTTGTAGATCGTATAGTGGAAGGCGATTGGCGACATGGCCTCACACTTTATCAATTGGCCATGGCGGAAGCTCAATATCTGGTCGATCATCCAACCGGTCAACGCTGGACAGCATTACGTCTCAGCAAACTCAAGTCTAGCACCTCAGACAACACAATAATTCCTCATACCGAAAAAGTCACAGGAGCCACTCTCCCGCGCTTTCATGCACCCACCTTCCTCAACAACCTTCAACGCGAAATTTCCCCCATTACAAAGGCCCATTACCACCTCACTCGGCCCTCAGATCCCTCGCTTCCCCTTACCTTCCTCCGTATCTATATCCACGACTCTCCTTACAATACCCAACGCTCCCTACAATCAACTTCCAACAAAGCATCTCCTTCTTCCCGCACCCTCTTCCTCGCCTTCCCTGACGGCGCCCCCTACGTCTACGTCTCCCACACCTCTTTCTCTATGCCGACGTCCACGAATGAATCTCACTCCCTTCGCAAAGTTATCATCGGCGCGGTCCCGAAGGCTCTTTCGCGACCACAGGAGCGTTACAAGCTCGATCCCACAAGCCTGACCACCAAGAGCTTGCCCGCTTTACTGCAGATGAGGGGCAAGGACGGGATGAACTGCGCGCAGGGGGGATGGGGGATCTTCGCGGATTTGGAGGCGTGCGGGAGTGTGCTAGACTTTCGTCGGGAAGAAGAGAGGAAAGAAGAGAGGAGGAGACGAAAGCTGGAGGAAGCGCACGGTGAGGATGAGGACAAGGAGAATCGTGTGGAGGGTGAAGTGCAGCAGCAGAAGAGAGCCTTCTTGGGGCGTCAGGAGTCTCCAGATGCCAAGAGAAGGAAGTTAGTGGCAGAGGGGCGTTTTGGAAACTCAGGGCTCCCAGATGATGGTACAGGCATTGAGCGGTTGGATGTCCGATTGGATGATCCATTTCCGGTAGTACGTGTAGGAGCAGGTGCGGAAGTTGAGGCTGCTGCCGGCGGTCGAAGACCTTCACAGCAAGAATCGAGCACTACTGCTGAATGCAAGAAAGTCGGACGAAAGCCACGCCCATCGCTGTTGGATAAGTCGACAAGAGAGGAAGATCAAGAAGCAGTCGAAGCATTGGACAATGATGAATGGATACCAGATGTGCGGCTAAGCTTTCAGGGATCGCATGTATTCGCAGGCTTGCGACAGCTAGCCGAGAAAGGCGTCATTGATGGAAAGAGACTGCCTGGTTGGATGACAGGCGAAGCTAGCGCTAGTGTTGGGGTTATTAGAGACGGCAGGATACGTGTGAAAGCAGATCATTTGGTATGACACCTGATTGCACTGAGCAAGTCAACCTTTAGCAAAGCAATAATGAGCAGCGATTTCTATGAACTATGCCTCCCAACTATTTGTAGACGCGCTACTATCCGCCATATCGTAAATGTAGCATCAAGAGCAGTCTTCCTTGCTAACAAGCATCGTAGCAGCAATATCAGAGGATTTAGCCGAAGTTCTAGATAGGCCGCATTCAGTGAGGATTCCGCTGATATCGCTGGGAAAAGAAAGAGCGAACGACAGATCCGCAAATCAGTGTCGACCTACTTGTATCTTGTGTAGATGAAAAGAGCAGCCGCATTGTGTCTCCCTTGCATGGGCTTGAAGAGCTTCGCCGCTTAAAAAAGACAATTCATCGCGCCAAGCCATTGTGTCGTCTGCCTATGCACACGTCAAGAACAAGCAACAGCGACATATGCCAGCCCACGGTATCACGTTCTGAAGTCCCAACGCTACATATCAGTCATCGACCTGGACAATTTCCGCAGCCTCATTGGTACGCTTCGAAGGGGGCGGTGGAGTCTCTACGAAATCGCCATTATCGTCGATCTCCAGATATGCCGTACTGGTGGAGCGCCGTGTCCGCTTCTGCTCGGGTGTATCGTTAGGGCTGCCCTCTTCAGAGCGTTCGCGTTTGACTCCGGCGGCAGCTCCGTCTCTTGCCTGCTTCTGGTTATTCAGGAAGGGTGGAATTGTTTGCCTCTTAGCTTACGCGTTGACGGCCAAGTAATTGCCTCATTTGGTCAAGAGTCAGCTCGTCTAGAGGCATTTCCTCAAGTGTGCTCGGCGACGGCGTACGCTTGATGATCATCAAAGCCTTCAGAGCATCTGCCATATCATTAGAAGGAGTCAAGATGGGTATTGAGACCAAGTACCAGGACTCCTGTATTTAAACACGAACCGAGCAATAGGAGGTCCGTAAGTCTTTTTCTGGTAATATCTACCGCCGGAAGACACTGTTTCCCCATAACTGCGAAGTCTTAGTGAAACCACTAAGACCGCAATATAATATTACTTACGAGACACTTTGAGACAAGCTTTGTCCTTTCAGTGATTTCTCGGAGAGTACTTCGGAGAGGATGCCAAGGTCCTGCTGGGCAAATGAAGAAGGTTTTTTGAGGCCAAATTGCTGTCTGTGTTCGACAATAATTTCGATTGTACCAAGCTTCTTGACTTGCTCACGCTCGTGCACAGGAGAGTGGTCGTTTGCATTTGCTACAAGCTTTCAGAAAGTACCAGATCAATCGAAACTCTGTTTTTTATGCTTACTGGTTTTCAAAGTGGCAAACCTGAACTTCTGGTCTTCAGTGTCCGAAATTGGCCTACCGAGCTCTGTCGCGCTTCCATCGTCATCAATGGTATCTTTTTTCCCAATGAGCCGACCTAAAGCTCATTGACCATCAACATAGACGTTGAAGGACATGGCCTTCTTCTTGAAGTGCGTGCCGCGCAGAACAAGAAAACGAAGACCGAATTCGCATTCGCTTGAGACTTCAATGTATTTAGTGACGACGTTGGGCTCTTCGGCTAGATCTGGATCTGTGTACTCCTTGACGTCGCTGCCGTCGACGGTCACAGCCACTTCAATGCCAGGGACGCTCGATATGATTGCCATAGTCGACAATATTAGTTAGCTACCCGAAGCGACGAGGCGTGAATCGAGTAGAATTCGAAATGAAAGGGGCCAGAACTGTCCAGACAGACCAACTTGCAGATCAGTGGCGAGAGCAAGTACGGAGGGAAGGTAGGTAAAAGGACAGACTGGAAAAGAGTATACTGTTGAAGATAAGGCTGCAGGAAAAAGGATACGGAAACAGGTGACATCTCCCGGCAGCTCCGACACTTTGGGAAGTGAGTTGCACTACCCGAAGCGCAGGAGCATTTTGTGTATTGAGAAGTGAAGAGGCCGAAAGGTGTATGAATGTGTTAAAGATTGATGCCATCATTTCCCACTTCTATCTGCACACATGATGTCAACCAGTCCGCCAAGCTCAGTCGAAAAGCGAACACGAGTCTTTGATATCACCGGAACCTACAAACACATGTGAGAAGGGATCCAAGCCATTACTGTGATTCTAACGCGACATCCCAGTTGCTACCTACAGAACGTCCGCTGACCGTACCTAGCATCTGCTATTCTCCCCTCTCAGTACTTACATACCTGATTTACGGATCGCTTCCGCGTACATCCCCGCAAGTCGTTCTGAACCATATTGCCCTTAGACACTATTAATTAGCTGCAGAGTTCGATAGCAGACATAGGAGGTTACGAAGGAATGGTGACTCTCTTCACGTAAGGAGTTGGGAAGGACAAATTGCAAGCGCCTTATGGTTCGTCTTTCTAGGATTACATCCTTCGCTTAGTCTGGCCTGAGTGCCGCTTGCTACTGTGGAGACTCCTCATGTTTCTCTCGGATCTTAATTTATAGGTAACAGCTTTCGAATTCTTACACGTACCATAGCGAACTTGACTGCTAAGGGATCAGCAAATAGTCAATAGGGATCGATTTTGTCAAGTAGCGACAAATGATGCTACCTATAAGCTTCAACAACGTCAAGGCCAGTACCTGAGAACAATGCCGTCAACAACTTTGTACAGTGCCGTAGGCAGATCCATTAAAGCCCAAGCGAGCAAATCGAAGGCAATCCAGCAGAGTAAATACAAAATAGTTATATTCATCTCTTCGAGTCAAGACACTTCGAGCCAATCGAAGGCGGTGAGAAAGCCAGTCTGCTTTCTTTGGAATCATCTATCAGAGGAAAAGATTCAAGCAGCCCGGCTGCATTTTACGCAGGACCCGAAGATGCCTCAAGCGTAACGTTGAAAGTGCGCCGGATTACCAGCGACGACAGTGTTGTCACGGACGTCCTGCAGTTACATGTTAACAGAGCGATCACACATCAATTAGAAAGATAGACTTACTCTGGTGACAACCGAGCCCGCACCCACCGTAGAGTTCTTCCCAATCGTGACCTTCGGCAAAATGATCGCTCCTCCGCCAATATAGCAGTTGTCCCCAATCGTCACCCTGCTCCCAACCGCATGCCCTCTCGATCCATTCCGTCTTCGCGGATCAATTGGCATGCTCATCCCAAAGATACTCACATTCGGCCCGATGACGCACCCAGACCCTATCGTGATGGTGCACGGATCCATGATTGTGCAGTTCGCGCCGATGACGGTGTAATCGCCAATATTGATATTGTACCCGTAGTCACAATTGAACGGCGCCTCCACACAGACTTCGCGCCCCACGCTGCCAATCGGATTCGCGGGGCCGGGAGGTCCTTGGGTCCGTAAGAACGCGGGCTCGACGATGGCCCGGAAGAGGCGTGCGCGTTCCTCCCGACTGACGCCGACATTGGGGTTGGTGCTGTTATTGAAGCGCCAGAGGGCGGACTTGCACATCTCGCGCTCCTCGACGAGCTGCGTGCAGAAGGGAAGATGAGGTTCGGCGGCAAGCATCTTATCCTTTTCGGAGCGGTGTTGGCGTGTTTGGGGTGCTGGTGGTGGGGGACCGGAGGTAGCAGTATGCTGGAGGGCGAGTTGGGCGGTGACAGCTTGTTGGGAGCTACAATTGGATGTTCTGTTAGCGAAGATTGGATATTGAGATTCCCGTGAATCGTACCTGGTCCCATGAGACATTGGTCTGGCCATGGGTGGAGGAACATGATAATCCCGAGGTTGAGGTGGTTGATGATCGCGAGGTGTCTCCGGCATGGGAGGGCCAGCAGAATAAGTGTCTCGAGGAATGTTGTCTGTATAATATGGAGGCGCCTGTTGCTGACTCTGATCCGACCATGTTTGAGATTGCCATGACGTTCTTGAATTGTGATGGTCGCGTTCTTCTTCAACCATTATTGGTCTTGTCCTCTGCCCGTCAACCATTTGCTGAGGGGCAGAATCTCGATACTGTGGCTGTTGGGAAGTTCTATTGATGTATTGTCAGCCGGCTGTACAAGATTCATCCTTGGTAGGGCTTAGGACTCTTGGGACAATAAAAAATTGGTGCTCTCCATCACGTGACATCGCATTAGGAGGTTTCATGTACTTACCCTTGCTGCATGTTGGGCTGTTCAGGATACCCATCCTTTGATTGCAACGGCACCGGCTTATTCGTAAAAGGCGGTTTTGCATATGCGGGCTTGGTGGCATATCCTGCACAGTGAAAGCCACCACGGACACAGTTGTCACAAGCAGGCTTGGTCTCGTCACACTTCTTCTTGCGGCTCCGACAAGTGAGGCATCCTGTTTTCGTCCGATTGCTGAAAACTCTCTTCCGTTTCTTGTCAATTTGAATGACTGGCGGCCTCTCTGGTCCTGTTCTACTCTTTGGGGGAGCAGTCTGCACACCATTCGCCAAGGGCATCCCTGGCTGGAATTGGATATGTTGTGGTACATGACTCTGGTTCTCTCGCTGGAGAGCTTCTGCTATATGACTATCAGACTGAGGGCTTGGTTGACCTTGTTGGCCATAACCAGAATCGTTTTCCATATTTCTGTAATTGGAAAGCTCTGGAGGTCTATAATCCGGATGTGACTGGCCTGAAGCCGTTCGTGTCTGTTCATCTCCATATCGGCTTCCATTCCTTTGGCTATCTGGTGAATCCCGGCCCAGACCAGAGTCCGACGGTTCTTGATATTGCCTGGTATCTTGGTAACCGTCAAATTTGGGGACTTCAGACTCATCACTTTCGTCAGAATCAGATCTTTTCCGCTTTTTGGGGCTGCCATTCAGGTATTCTGATCGAGAATCTGTCGGCGAAATGCTCTCAGACTTGGACATGCCATTGCTTTGACGGCTCCAATCTTTTGAGTGTTGTGAGCTAGATGCTGACTCAGCACTATTTGAAGTCTCATTGCGTCGGCGTTTATCCGAAGAATGGCTCTTTGGGTGTTGCTCAGGTGAGATTCGGCCGTTTACGGCAGTGAAGCCGTTGGCTGATGACTCGCGGCCGTTGTCATTTTCCGAAAAATCCTGTCCGTTGGTTGGCCGAGATTCGGTCATGGACCCCATGATAGAAGGTAATTATTGTCCAAATATTGCTTGGTGTTGAGACCAGCTTGGGCAGATAAATTGGGTGGGAGATATAGTCCTCTTGTTTAACAATCAAGGTAGACCAGAGAGCAATGTATCAACGTGATTAAAAATGGTCGAAAGCGGTCCTCAATAAACCGATCTGCAAAATATCTGATGGTCGAAATGATATTTCAGTTTTTTTTATAAAAACAATTCCAGGGCCCTGCAATGGCTTCTCCTGATATTCAAGCCACCATGAGCTCAATTTCCACTGTTGCCGCTGCAAATTTTTTGTGGTGTGGGCGCGTGGCTTGCTCAGATGATTTTCCTTGATGTAGTAAATATCGCGGCTAGTTGCGAGCTAAGCGCGTAACCGGTGGTGAACGGTTCAGTGCCAATGGGGTTCACAGAATAGGCGAATAGACGGAAATGTCGTGCAAGCACCGTTCAGGCAGCGGAGGCTAATTCGGAATATCTTTCCAGTATCTGGGTGTAATTCTTTGGAGCCAGGCGCCGGCGGGGTGGTAGCTGTCAGGAACAGGCGGATCACTCGGCTGACGACGCGGCGAAACGCAGCCGCGGAAAGGATGACTGCGGTAGCTGAACACAGTGCTGGGCGAAAATCTGGAGAAAAATGGCAGGCAAACGGTCTTTGTATAGGCGGCGAGGAGGAGCGATTGTGAGGTGTGGGAGAAAAGTGCAGGATGGTCAAGGGTATGTAAAGCCAAGGAAGGCAGATAGGACGAGTGCGCGGTCGAGGTCGGCAGGGCTCACTGCACCAGCTGCCGCGCGGAATATTAGCGCCGTGAAGACCCAAGCCCGTTCAGGTGCGTTGTCGGCCAGCCAAGCTGACCTCATTGCCCTCGTCGGCTGTCATTGGCCGCGTGCGGGCGGCAACGCTGCGCGGACAGACCCCAGCGCTGCCCGAGCACCTGCAGGGATTGTGAGCGGCCAATCAGCACCCGCAGCCCCGCGCGCAATGGCTGCAGCGAACCCGGGGTAGCCGTGGGCCGGCGCCAGGAAAGGGAAAGAAGACGCATGCTTCGCCCATCCGACGACGTTTCATGCTCGCCTGCCTACGGTGCCTCACACCGTGTCCAGACGGGCGCAAAGCCTATTCACCTGGCAGCATCGGCCGTCTCCTGGGAAAGCGATAAAGAGGCGGCACCCGCAGCAGGAGATGGTACCATCGGTTCCATATATGCCATCGCTGCCCATCCTGCCATCCCCCCTCTACCACTGAGAGGCCTGCATTCTCCCCGTGCATCGCACCGGAGCTTCTGCACGCATCGAACGTCGCGAGTGCTCTTCGTCCTCGGTCAAATCATGATCGTGGGCCAGCATCACGGCGATCGTCTGTTCGCAAACACCTTCAACTGCGCCGCATGCATCCTCGTGGCCAGCAACCAGGGGCAATTCCTCATTCTGCGGAATTTGAGTTTGCTAGGTCGACAGGCAAGGCACCCAAGGCTTCATCCGCTAGCCCTCATCGTCATTCGGTTGCGAGCGAGGTGGACGTGGCGATGCCACTCGCAAGGTTGCCGACCTTCGCACGCTGCGGTAGGTAAAAAGAATAGGATCTACGGACCCGAGCGCCTGGGACCACCCCCCACCTTAACCCGTCGTTAATGAGGAGGTGACGCTTTCTTACCGTTGACTCCATGCTGCGATTTCCCTTCGATTGGTCGGCGGATGACGCTCTCATCCTCCATCTGGCAAAGCGAGCAAGACGAGTCTGTCGCTCAGCTTGCCCAGATGTGGTGCGCCAGAAGAGGGTCGAGGACCACATCTGGCAGTGCTACATGGTAGGCGCCGCCTCGCTTTTGGCGGCTAATGCAAATCGGACCCATGACACGCACGTCCGCCGTGCCCGCCCTTGTCAGTGAGACATGTGCTGCAACCTGTATGGTGGTTCGATGAGCGATCGTGCAGGCCCAACGACCAGCTCCCATCTGCATCCCAGAAGAGTCTCAAGAGGACGTTGCGAGGTGTGCTCGTCCATGGCCCTATTCAATCGCCCGGCGCGCTCCTTCGCTTGTCAAACGTGGCCTATCCATTCACACCGTTGTAGCAGCCCGACAATCCTGCGCTCCATCTATCGCCCAGTCGCGGCCCGCCTCCTCGGCTGTCCTCGACCAACAAACTGCACTATTCTTCCGACTGACCTGGAGCTTACGGCGCTTACAGGCTGAAGTCATGCAGGAGATTATTACCGTGCCCACTACAAACATGGATTGCAGCAAACATCTGTAGTTCGGCTGGCGGATGCATCAACCATACTGTACGACTTATCCACTGCAACATATTTTGCATATCGATGCATTAGATGTATTCTTCCGGAGCCTCCTGGGTTCCCAAGCGCCAGGGACGGAGAAGCGGGAGCTTGACGCCCTGGTGCGCTTCTGTCGCACTACGACGCTTTTACACGCAGCCAGCGAGCCAGGAGTCAGCGGGCTGACCCTGGACAAATATGCAGACTGAAATGAAGTCAGCGCATGTACGCGCTCTAAACAGTAACTGCATGCGACTTTCTAGAATGATAGTGTGAGGCACAAGGTAGCGGATTGTGCTAATGCGAGCAAGCGGCGCAGTGTGGAGAAGGAGACCATAGATGATAATTGCATGCCCTTTAATTCGTGCTGTGCTCAGATGACCCCGAGTATTGCGGCACAGCGGGAATGTGGCTTCGTCCGCTGAGGCAAAGCATCCTGATCACCTTTCGAATCGTAAAATGTTATGTCCAGTCGCTCCGGAACGGAGGCTCTATAGAAGATAGCACTGATGACAAGGATTGGGTTAGCCTCCTTGCCGTCGGCGCAGCGGGGTCTTTCCCGGGGATCAACACCTCGGAATATTGGCAGACCCGCGCTTCCATTTCCAAACATGCTTTTCAACAACGGTGCCCTCCTGCATGAGCATGCATCTTGAGGGGCCGAAATGACGGCTGTTCAGGTCAATGTGCCGCCATTAGCTCTGGCAAGAGGCTGCAGATGTCGTGCCGCAGCGACTTGGAAATCCTTCCTGAAGCATCGAAGATGGGCCGGTTCAACATCAACACATCGGCCACAAACGGCTTTGTTCTTTCCAGGTTTGTCTGAATAAGCCGTGAGGCACGACGAAGCGTTGACCAGCAATCCCAGGGCAAGGTGTCCAGAGAGTCGGCATGATTGACGAATGGCTGGACCATTTTCCCAGAACTGTGAAGCCCATCCTTGAAGAAACCGACTCCATCCTTCAATATCCTCTCTCAAAGATCATTGCAGAGGGCCCACATGCCAGGCTCACTGCCACCGAACACTCGCAGCCGGCTATCATGGCAACGTCGATCATCATCCTACGCGTGCTAGAGCGAGAGTTTGGCTTCAAGACAACGGAACGTGTAGATGTCACGTTGGGTCATTCGCTTGGCGAATATGCTGCGCTGGTGGCGGCTGGAAATTTGAGATACAGTGACTCACTACGCATGGTGCATAAGCGCGGTCAAGTCATGGCCCGTTGTTCCAAAGAAGCCTGCGAACAGGATGGTGGCGAGGTGGGCATGGTTGCATTGGTGTGTGAAGCTGGTCATCTGCAAAGTCTCATTGACGCCATCTACGAGTTTTTGGGCACTTCTTCGGCAGGATCAAAGTCAGATTCCAATGAAGACTTACCGCCAGTGGAGCAAGTCCTCATAGCGAATATCAACTCGAAAAATCAGATCGTTCTCAGCGGCAGCATAGAAAGGATCAAACTACTTCTGACGCACATCAGACAGTTTGGGGGCCATGACCCGCGAGCGGTGAGACTCAAAGCAGATAGTCCCTTTCACAGTCCTCTGATGAAGCCTGCCGCCGATTACATGCGGAGAGCACTCTCGAATCCCTCAAACTCGAAAAATCAGGATATTGTGACCTTCCCTGGAATCATGCCTTGTGTATCAAACGTCACAGCAAGACCTTTTGCATCAAACCAGCAATTAAAGGATTTACTTGCAAGACAATGCGTCGAGACCGTCCGGTGGTGGGACTCGGTCAGGTACTTGGACCAGGAGTGGAAAGTCAGAAGATGGATAGGCATCGGACCTGGCAAAGTCGGTAGAAATCTAGTGGGAAAAGAAGTTGGGATGAAAGGCGCGGTCAAAGGGGGCGGTGTTTGGGGTGTGAGCGACCCAAAAGAAGTCGACGAAATAATGAAGGCGCTAGATGAGACCGAGAATATCGAAGAAGACTGAAAGATCTCGTTGTCTTTCTCACGCTTCCCCCTTCCAAAGAGCACGAGTAGCACTTAGTCGTCGGCTCTTAGATAACACTTCATGCGCCCGGCGCCAGCCGTCTTAGACATGCAAGATCACGCCGAGCCGGGAAAAAGACCAGCATCTGCAATTGTCAGAGGCGAAGGGATTCGTCAAAGAATGACAATACATACCAACTTGGATTTTCATTCCCGTCATGGAAGTATTCTTAGCAAGCATTACGAAAGTATTGGCGCAGTCATCGAGATCGGTCTGCAATCTGATCAGTAAACCCATCAAATTTGGATGGACTCTCACCTCTTTCTTAAGCACTGCTCGTTCCTTCATACTTTTGATTGCTTCCTCGGAGTACAGAAGACCCTAGGAGACTTTAGTAAAGCCTCAAGCTGATAGAGCAGATCGCACCCATTCCGTCAGCAATAGCCCTGGAAGCACAGCATTCACTCGGACCTTAGGACCTTGAGAAGAGGCTAGGCATTTCATCAGATGCAATTGCGCTGCTTTTGTCACGCTATAGGGCATGGAACTGCCTGATTGCGCAACGCCCTACCATTTATCAGTCCACTGAGGGCAATGCCTGTTGGTTTTGAAGGAGACGAACCGCAACAGAGGACGTAATCAAAAAGACGCCTCCTTCTGGATTGGCATTGAACGTTGGAAGAGCCTCGCGGACAAGTGCCATTTGGCCTTTGACATTGACGGCCCAGCACTAGCAGCAATTCAATGTCAACGACGCGGGCTCGGGCGTCTAGCTGACCCTCTCGATCAGGATCTGCCTACCTTGTCCCATTCATGCTCTTCCATGCTGTATAGGTCGTCGAATTTGCTAAATCTCGTCCATCCCTAGGATCTCATCAGGTCTCCGGTCCAAGCTCGGGTACGTGACGTACCGCGTTCCCAACAATAATGTCTATCCCTCCAAGAGCTTCGATTGTCTGTTGAACGCATTTCACACAGTCTGCAGTTACACCGACGTCCTGCCATGCCGCTTCAATTTAGCAACAGCTACACGGCTTGTCTTAGGAGGCAAGCGTCCTGCATTGACTGTGACAAAGTTTTCATCTCCACTTACGGCATGGATGACTGCTGTCTTGACACCATATTCTTTTTGCAGATGATCAGAAAGCTCAGTTGCCGGTTGCTCTCGATTAGCAAAATTGATGGCAACGCTGCAACCCTCTGCTGCAAACTTTTTGCAGACAAGCGCGCCAAGTCCTCTTCAAATGTAATCAGCAACAGTCACGAAAGTTCAACGACGGCTCCTTCTCTAGATCCGAAAATGTTTTCGGTGTCATTGATCAATTCCTCCTCTTGACCCCGGTTATTAGAGGGAGAGGGAGAGTGTGTGGGGCTCAGGTGTTTTAGGTAACCCACAACGCGTAGAGTTATCTCCCACCAGTCATCGACATTGGAGAGTCACCAGTCCAAGAAAGACAATAAAAGACCTCGAGTTGTCTAAGGAAATCAGGAGACGCACCTCGAGCCTCCCGTCACAAGCACATTTCTCCCTTCGAGATTGTAGGGCATACTGATGTGTGGTATTGCCAGAAATTGTCCTAATATAAGCCGTCTACTAAAAGTCGTACGTCTGGTACGGGCGAGGTTAAGATCACGATAGCAACTTCCATAAAGACTAAACTTGATCACCTCCAGCCTGCCAGACACAGCGACCACATACCCCGCACTTAGCATCGGTAATCAGATGCATCATGACCTACTTCTTTCCCTTTCCGGGTCCACTCGGTCGTGAGCTCAGAGATTTCGCATATCTGCGGATAAGTCCCGGGCAAATAGTACTTGTTGGCACAGCAATGTGTTCTTTCAGAGATGCGACCTGACGACGGAGACATCCATGTATTCAAAAGTCCTAAGGGAATATGCATTTTTGATGATAGCATGCTACGTGCTGAATGCGCTGGAAAAAGACTGACCGCTAGCGACTCGCGATACCTACGAGGCCAATCACTATTCAAAGGCGTAGGAGGAGTACCAATCAAATGTATCTCCTTCACACTCATTATGCACCAACTCAAGCCCAAAAATCTCCCTGATCCTTCATCGCCGCTGCCGTCTTCGAGAATCCAGCAATATTAGCCCCAGCCACCAAGCTCGGGTACTCACCCTCGCTAGCGGGGACGTATTCCTTGGCCGTCTCAAGACAGTTCTTGAAGCACGCCTCCATGATGCCCTTGAGCTTCTCGTCGACCTCTTCCGCGGTCCACTTTAGACGCTGCGAGTTCTGCGCCATCTCAAGACCCGAGACCGCAACTCCGCCCGCGTTTGCAGCTTTGCCTATGGACAGGGAAAGTCCAGTCAGCCAACGCAACGAAGCGGATGATTCAGTATTGAGCAGTTCGTGGACTTACCAGGCCCATACCAGATCGCATCTCCCCTCTTCTCCCGCCTGTTCTTCTCGAACACATCAATCGCCTCCTGCGTGCACCCCATATTACTTCCTTCGGCAATAAACTTCGCACCCGCCGCGACCAGCGCGTCTGCTTCATCCTGACTGACCTCATTCTGTGTCGCACTCGGCAGCGCAACGTCCACATTGCCGACATGCTTCCATGGCCGCGCGCCCTCGATATACTTAACCTTGTCCTTGTGCTCCGCGGCATGCGTGAGCTCTGTAAGGGCTTTGCGTTGGACCTTGAGCCCCGCGATGATGTGGATGAGCTCAGGCGTGAGACCGGCGGTGTCAGTGGCGACGATGCTGCCTTTACTGTCTGAGAGAGAGACGACAGTGCCGCCGAGCTCGATGACTTTGAGCGCGGCGTATTGGGCGACGTTTCCGGAGCCGGAGATGGTGACGCGTTTGCCCTTGAAGGTCTCTTTGCCGCTCGTTGCGTACTGGATCATGTGCTGGACGTACTGTGGTTTCAGTTGCGGTCAGCGTACGACATCACTGCGAGCTTTGAGTTGGGGTAGTGGAAATTGACGGACATAGACAAGACCGTAACCCGTTGCTTCGGGTCTGATTAAGCTTCCACCCCAGTTCAAGCCCTTGCCTGTCAAGACACCTTCCCATCGGTTCTTCTCCGCTCTGTAGGTTCCAAACATCCAGCCAATCTCTCGTGGTGAAACTCCTATGTCACCGGCCGGGACATCGGTGTCAGCACCGATGTGCTTATTCAGTTCGCGCATAAATGCAACACAAAATTTTCGGATCTCATTGTCGGATTTTCCCTTGGGGTCGAAATCGGCGCCACCTTTACCTCCGCCCATGTTCACTGCCAATTATCATAATTAGCTTGCAATGGTAACTGATAATCTATGGGAAAAGAGCGTGCAGCAGGTGCCATAGATTATAAGGACCTAGAGAAGACTTACAGCCCGTAAGTGCATTTTTGAAAATCTGCTCGAATCCCAAGAACTTTAAAATCGAGAGATTGACTGTAGGGTGGAATCGTAGACCACCCTTGTAAGGTCCCAGTGCTGAGTTGAATTGTACACGGTACCCTCGGTTGACTTGAACTTGGCCTTTGTCATCTTCCCATGTCACGCGGAATTGGACAACGCGTTCCGGAATGGAAGCGACCTGGAGCGCTTTTCGGTATTCTGGGTTCTTGTCGAAGAGCTTCGAGTTCTCAAGAGTCGATGCCAGCTCTGTAGCATGTGATCAGCCCCTGTTCATCGCTGGCCTATGAAACTGGTCGAGCTGTGGCCGACATCGGCTAACGGAGAGGGGAAAACATCCACACCTTTGTAGGCCTGCTCAAACTCGGGTTCTGAAGGAAGATTCGACATTTGGGTAATTCGAGGCAAAGCTCGAGATTTTCAGTAGTATGAGAAGCAGATAAGGAGTTCCAGAGGTATATGGAGCTTGCGTCAATCCTTTGTACTTGTGGAGTGGGAAGAAGCAAAGCAAATTGGCAAGCTGGGCTCTAAATACCTTCCCTGGTAGACCCTATGAGTCTTATCTTGTGTCTACCTTACCTAAACGATTGAGTATAATTTCTGCACGGCCAACGAAAGAAGAACGGCATGCATGCGTCAGAGGGGTGTCAGAGGCTTGAATTTTCAGGAGCTTACGCTATCCTAGAATCAGGGCCTCTCTAGAGCTCTTCAAGAGCTTCTCTAGTGAGAAGTCATGCCGCGTTAAGGGTCGTATTGCAGACCTCAATTGGTTGCTTATGAGAGCCAAGTGGACCCCAGCACGGCGGCGTGCATCATTCCGTCCAACTACACCTTGGGCGAGTTTGGGGGAAGACGCTGTAAATTCGAGGTTTTGCAAGACTTTATGTCATAAGGGACGATAAAGCTCTTCTTATCGGCAGTCGCGATTGGCCGACGAGAACAGGGCGACAAACTGTCCGCGGGGTTCCTCGATCTGCCCATGCACCCCATCACGCCCCATGCACCCGCTGGCTCAGGGCCTGTCAGGTACCTGGGGTGCTGGATTCGGTATTCGAGCATCTCGATCTGCATCAATCCGCATTGCGGCCTGTCTGCTGGATCTAATTGAACGGCGCGCATATGGGAAATTTATGATACGAGCCTCAGTCAATGAGATTGCCTGGATGCACGTCTATATAAACAGACGAGCCAAGAGATTCCCCCCTGGTACTCAGCTTTCAGCCACGCGAAAAAGCGCCCACCACCCCCGAGCCTGTCAACATCCCGAAGCCTTGCCACCCGGTCACGGGCAGTCAACAGGGTCCCAGTCTGCATGCAAGTCAACACCAGCTGAAGGTCACCCGGAGGTGATGCTCCACAACTCACCTGTGACCAGGTATTCGTCTAGTCCATCCATCGCCTGCATATCCTCCTGGCTGATTTCAAAGCCTCCAATTTCAGCATTCTCGGCAATCCTGTTCTGTCTCACAGATTTTGGCAGCGGGACGTAGCCATGTTGAAGGCTCCATCTGACCATCAGCTGCCCTGGTGTACAGGAGTACTTTGTTGATAGGTCCACAATCTTGGGATGTTTCATCCGCAATGCTCTCGCCAGTGGGGCGTACGCTTCCACGACGATGTCATGTGCCTGGCAGAAGTCTGCTAGCTCCCGCCGTATGTTGAAGGGGTGTACCTCAATCTGATTGACCACCGGCACAACACGAGGTTTTGACTCCATCAATTCTTGAAGCTGCAGTCTGTTAGAAACACAGACAAATCACTCATCCAATATTCATGCATACATGCTTGATACCAAAATTGCTGACACCCCCCAGCCTGATCTCTCCGTCAGCAATGGCATCTTCGACTGCTCTCCAGCTCTCCAGCCGAGCCTTCTTGCCACCGTAGGGACTATGAAGAAGGAAGAGATCAATGTAGCCGAGGTCACTTCGCTTGAGGGAGCTCTTAATCGATTGACGGGCAGCATCATATGAGCCATTGGATGCTAGCTTCGTCGTAAAATGAATATCTTCGCGCTTCAGCTCGGCCGTGTTCGCACTACTCGCAAGAAATTTTTTTATAGCATTTCCCACTTCATTTTCGTTGTGATACATTTGCGCCGAGTCAATCCTGTTGGCATATTGATGAGTCTGGCATCTTCTGGTATCGTCATGGTTGCTTTTGAACTCGCATTTACGAAGGAAGTAGTCCTACCCTCGATACCCAGCCTGCAGCAATAGTCCATCAACTAGAGAATGGGTAACGGGGACCAAGGAAGCAATACCTCCAGAGCCCATTGCACCGCCTGTGTTGCCTCTTTCCCACTCATGAGGTAGACTCCGAGATGGAGCTGGGGCATGGTGAGGCCATTGGCTAGCTGCATTGGCTTTAGCCCATGCCTGGTCTCTTTGTAGCATTCATTGCTTCTTCTAACTATACCTTAATTCTCGTTGCCAAGGAAAAACTTTGGAGGGCCATGGCACGTGCGGACCAAGACGGTAAAATTTACGTACAAAAATTGACGATAGAAAGATCCTGCGTCAAGTGCGGTAAGTGGATTGTTGACAAGTACGGAGTATCGAGGCTCAAATTCACGTCTACAGCACGTTGGTGGTTGACCCTGGCGTGGTGGGCATGGGAAGCTCATGACGTCGGACACTAAAATTAAGTATGCTCCCCGGAAGGATGGTCCACGGCGTGCACGGTAATGCAGGTAGGTAAGGCGCTGCAGGTGAGCTATACGCTAGATGATGCCCATCCCCAGTCGGAGGACAAAGTTGGTGAAGTGAATGCCGGTGGCCAGCACCATTTCCAGCATCATGCTGTGAGACCAGGTCCGAGTCACCGGGAGCGCCACCCTCACCTTGCAGCACAAGTCCTAGCGATCCGCTACCAGGTTGTGAGTTGAAGACGTCAACGCGAGGCACATGGCCAGCTCTAGACCTTGCCGGGCGAAAATTTACGGATGCTGAAACTTGTGGGGGACATGGACACCTTCACAATTGCAGTCCAGGTAGACTGGTCTCGATTTGCCGGGGCAGAAGAGCTTTTGGAAGAAGCGTGACGACGCAGTCAGCAGCGGGGGACTTAGAGGGTCCAAAATCCTCCCTCCCCTGGCTCGCATAGGATGAGAAGGGACTGTCACTGAGGATCATGATTCAACACTGCATTGAAGAAACTTTAAAATAATCCTATCCGCGCTCAGGGCGTGGGCAGCTGGCAAGAAACCGCCTAGAGCTGTCTTTCCCGATTCACTCGTCGCGTGGCTAATCAGCACGAGGGCAAGACGGGCATGACGGGGCTTCGGCCAACGTGGGCGCTGCCGGCGGTCCTGAGGCTGACCGGGGTGCATGGTTTTGATGGCGTTTTCAGTATACAGGTAGCCTAGGGTAGCTGAACAGACGGAGCGGCGTTCGACGTAGGGCCAACCAGCAGGCTTGCAGGATGGCGGGCGAAAAGGAGGGAAAGAAGCATCAGAACAGGGCTAGATGTGATTGGCGTATGTTGTGGTGTCGCGAAAGTTTGCCGAGTAGCCTGGGTGAGCCCGCGATGGCGCGGCAGGAGGAGCAGGTATTTGCTATGCGACTTGAATGGCAACCATGACCCCGACTGTCCACATTCAATAACCTGATGCACTCATCATGGCTACGGACCCGCCTCTATTGCCGCCAGCAGCGATGCACCAGACGAGCGCGGAAGCCACTGTCCGGAGCCCATCAATAAAGTATATGAAACGCCTCTCCTCCGGCTTCTCGACCAGACCAGACCTCGTGGATCAGTCTTTCAATGCTGGGAATCTTTAGCTGGAACCTTTAGCCCAATCGAGCAGTGTTATCGTCACACTCGCGTCTAAATAGTTCAGGTGAGCTGGGACTCCTCTCCACCATCACCACCTCATCCCCCCTCCCTACCACCGCCTCCGACCATGTCGTTATCTGACTTCCTTCATGGCCGCACGCCTCCGCAAGGAGACGCTCCTGCAGACTCCACCATCCTCGAGGGTGCTGGCGAGGGCCCCGCTGCCTCTGCCACGTCCATGGCGAGCGATCCCCAATTCGACATATTCGAATGGCATCCCGCATATCAAAGCTGTCAACGTTATTTTCTCGATCACGCCCAGTTTGATGGCGGTGTACAAGCCGTAGCGGCTCTAGTCAATATCAAGCTACCCTTCCAGTGGACACCGCCCATCAACGGCTCTCAAGTAACTCCCTACACGCCTGCACCTGCCCCTCAGTATTCTCAACACGGCGTGCGATCGACCCCACCCACAATTCCTGCCGTCTTTGTTTCCCTCGTCCCATTCGTGCGCCGCCTCGTCGTGACGGGGTTCGATAAAGAGCCCATATTACACGGCTGTTTTGGCGACGACTACAAGCAAGGTATCGGCCCAATCCAGGACGTGGAAAGGCGCAATTACCTCTTCGCGGCCAAGAGTGGCGGCTGGAAGAGTGTCAAGCAAGAATACGACATGTCTTCGGAGGAGAGTGTACCTTTCCTCAGACCGCTTCAGAACGTCCAGCTGGTTGAGATTGAAGGTGCGGAGAAGGCTTGGAGTGCATGGCTGGCTATGGAAGACTGGATGGTTGGTCCACGAGCTCCAGAGGCGATGGAAGGGGGCGCTTCCGGAACGTGAACCGTTTCTTCTCTACCATTTCACCACATCTTGCTGTTAGCGGAGGCGTCTGGGCCCGGATGCATACAACCATGGACTATAAAGCATATGTAATGGCTGCTGCAGCCCGTTTGGAGTGGTCGCTGCTTAACAAAATTTCATTCGAGTGCCCGCTTTGACAGCGGCTTTATCCAATGGCATTGTCAAATTAATTTTTTTCCCCAGTATTAAGCTCGTACGGAGTATTTCGATGTTGATGCAGATCCCTTGCTCCGATGAACCCATTCCGGTTTGGCCTCGAGGGGGAGGCTGGGAAAGGCTTCTCCGGCTAGGGCTGAAACACGAGAACGTGATGAACAACAATAGACTTTCGACAATAGCCATGTCCCCTGTATCAATGTCCGACCCCACTAACTTCTTTACATCTTACATTTTTCAATTTAAGCATTCCGATCTTTGGGTACAATAAGTACTAAGCTTGCTTGTCATTCTAACTTCTCTCACTTCTCTCACTTTACGGTAACAACCTAATCGGCCATCTGATGGACAACGCAAAGCTGCTCCGTCGAGCGGAGATGGTGTCTTATCAGACGCAATGGAGCCACTTTGTAAAACAGTCACTCAATAAGTCTGTCGACCCAGAGCAGTTCAGAGAATTCTCGCAACAGATGCGCAAACGAGCGCCTTTGCCAGGGATTCGCATTGCTCACACGATTTTGGATCCATCTACTTTCCTCACGGAACGGCCACTTCCATTACTTCACCCATATATTTGTATGCTCTTGGACACGAATGCGATCTCAATTGCAGACGTGCTGGCCGCCTCGTTCTATGGATCCAGACTGAGAAGAAGAGATCAAAATGCCTCGACCAAGAGCCTTGTTAAAGGCCGGAGACATTGGTGCCTGGTTCTGGATGATATTATGTTAGACCAGGTAGCAGTACGGATAGCGTACAGCCCTAGGCCACGATCGGGTGTGGAAGCTCGAAGGACCATCACTGCAATTAACAGGTGGCTTAACGGTGCCATCTCTTACAACCTTACCGATACAATTACGCCTGACATGGATCTTACTACACAGAGAAACCACATTCTCTTTGACCGAGTGCGGGAGTCTCTCAGCAGGGTAGTACTTAGTATGTTGGAGAACGCAAAGTATGTGAAGGTCATAAAGACGAGCATACCCCCAGAAGTCCGCCAGGAATTCATCAAAGCATTATCCTCCTTTTTACCTGTGGCTTCCCAATCATCCGAACATATCGCCAGCCGACTTGAGACGCTCCAGAAACAGCACGATTTTATCGACCATGAAGCCGCCGCAAATGCAGCGAATTCGACCGAGGCCCTTGAGATCGAACGCTTGCGCCTGGATACGGTGATGGACCTTCCGCCCATCGATTCAACCTGTTCGAGAGTCGGGCTCTATGTATACATTAATGCTCTATTGGTTGGCAGGCCGTTCACCGAGGATTCATCGATCCTGAGCCATTTGCATACTCGGTATAAAGGTGACATGCAATCGTTAACAGTGGACCTCATTGTTGTATCCTTTGATGTACTAGCGAACGCCTTGGCTCGAAAAGAATCCCGTGATTCTTTGTTCTCCTTGAAGACATTCTTGGTCAACAAGGTACCTCATTTGCTATCGATGCTCTCGTCCTCGTTCTACATGCCCTTGACGCCAGAGTTCTGCATTGAGCAAGCTCTCAAGTTCGTGGATCTGAACGTTTTCCCTTCATTCGCGTCGTCTTTCAACAACATGCTTGGAAGCGATAACATCGTTGGAGATGCACGTCAAGACTTTTTGCTTGCATGTGCCTTGCATGGGTTAATCCTCGAGGAAAGCATTCCTCGCATTTACGGAGAGGTACCGATGTCTGGATTGCCTGCTGACGGCAGATATTTCAAAGACAATCTAGTCGTCCAGTGTCAAAACAATCCCCAGCGACTTGAGGAACTCATGAACGAGCTAGAGAATATGGATGGCAATGCCGGGGCTGTCGCAGGCGCAGTGACTGAGGTTATTCGCAATATGTGCGCCACGAAGGACACAATGTCCTTAAAGATTGTCTGTTCTTCTCTGGCTCGAAAACCTCAAGCCATTGATGTTGTCTTACAATATGCGACAGCTGCCAGCATCCTCCAACCTCTTTGTCAAATACTCAACGAGTGGAAGTACGAGGAAGACCAGGGTGAACACCAGCCGGTCTACGAGGACTTTGCCGGCATGCTACTTCTAGTACTAGCGATGGTTCATCGATACGATTTGTCGAAGGTGGATCTCGGAGCTGGTAACGACCAGTCGTTCATCTCACAACTTCTTGACAAAGGCCTGCAGAGCAAACATAGGCATGAACTCTCTGAAGACGACAGCAAGCGCTTGGGTAACTGGATTCGAGGACTATATGAGACTGAAAGCATTACTGAAGAGCTCATGTCTACTTGCCGACCACAAGATTTTTATTTACTTGTCTCGACTCTTTTCGAACAGAGCGTCTTGGCATGTAGTCTAGAAGTGATCAGGCTCGAAACCATCAAAACGGGGCTGGAGATGTTGCTCGAGCCTTGTTTCCTTCCATCTCTATGCATCGCGCTGAGATGGCTTGCGTACGAGATCGCCCGTCCAGGAACGAACAAAGCAGTCCTGATCCCGATTATGCACAAACTAATCCGGCCAACATCGATATCAGGCGACGCTCAAGGGATGCACGGTGCTATTCTTTCAATGGTCTCCGGTCTATTGGAGAAACCACTTCGGGACTTACAGTCTAAGGAGCCTAGCAGACACAATATTGAGCCTCTGCTCGAAGACGTCAAGGCACATGCAAAATACAAGCGAACCGCCAACAGTACCGTCGGGGAACTCCAAGTCTGGAGCCGCACGCCAAGCGGTGGATTCCGGCAGAGCATTCGCAACACATTCCAATCCCTGATCTCATGGGGCACGCAACTCGACATGATCGTCCCCGCTCCGAACTACACCAGCCGCCAAATCCTCTGCGCCATCAAGGTGATCGGCGCCAACCCCACCCTCCACATCCTCCTCGACGAAGTCAAGCAGCAAACCACCCAAGGCCACGGCCCCCTCGCCCTCGACCTCGCCGCCGAGCTCATCTGCGCCCCCACCTCTGACGACGCCTCCGACCCCCTCACCACCGCCGACCTGATGCTCCCGCAACAGGGCCGCATCCGATCCCCCCTCACCGACAGCCCCAGCACCAGCCGCCAGCCCAGCCTACGCGACCGCCTCAAAGCAGAAATCTACGACACCCCCCGAAAGCTCAGCACCGACCCGGCCCTCGCCGAGACGATCGTCCGCCTCCACCGCCGCGTCGAGGCCATCATGGCGGAGGCGGCGGCGGCGGCGCTGCAGCAGCAGGCTCAGGCGCAGGCGCAGGCCCAGGCGCAGGCCCAGGGCGTGCTCCCCACTGATCTCGGCGCCCAGGACATCATGCAGGCGGTGGAGCTGTCGGAGGCGGTGGATGGCGCGGCGGCAGCAGCGGGCGCGGCGATCGTGCCGAATCATCAGGCGCTCGATGAGCTGAATGCGGCGGTGGCGGCGGATGGGTTGGGGATCGATGCTGCGACTGCGGCGGCGGTGGTGGATACGACGGCGATGGATTTGGACTTGGGGGATGCGGGGGCGGTGGGGATGGGGGATCAGAGTATGGATGATATGTTGCAGGGGTCGGGGATTGGGTCGGCGGAGGATGATATCTTTGGGGATTTGCAGATGGACAATACTTTCAATTTTGATGATTTGGGGATGTAGGTTCTGAAATTGGGAGGCTGAGGAGTTTCTCTTGATGAATGTATTACCTTCCTGGGCCAGAAGCTGGAAGAAGACTGTATATTTGGTAGCTGAGGGAAGACATATTCAGCTGTAGCAGCATGCCTTACGATTATTATGGAAGCACTTCGACAATGGTAGCGTAATGAATACTTTTAACGATGGTAGATTACACAACAGCCATGTCTCCTAACTCATCTCCACTCTCTGGTAATCCATAGAGCTTCAGAGTGCTCCTCCATCCCACCAAGCAGAGATGAGCAGCACCATCAGAACCACCACAACGCAAGGGTCCCATTAGTTCTTAAGCTCACTAATCCACATTGGGGACTGCGGAGCCGCCGCAACTCATCTTTGCGCAACCAGCGAAAAAGCATCGTGTATACCAAAAAGAGCCTCATGCAGGCGATACGGGCACCCCTGGAATATCATCCTTTCGGCTCCCCTTGTCATGCGCGTGACCAACCGCATTCGGATGACAGGTCGGGAGATCTACCAAAGCCTCTCGTCTAATTCAGCCATAGGCTTGTTTCAGCCATCCTTTAGGAATATGTTGGTATGCATGCTTTAGCGAATATTGGTGTGGTTGGCTGTAGCGGACAAGGATCTGCCGGGGACTTTTACTCTTTGTATAGCAAAAAATCGGCGCACAAACTTTGAAAGTCTGATAGGTCTTGGCTAATAATCTATCCACAGTGAAAAGCAGGAAAGGGGGGAAGAAGAAAAGAAAAAAAGCAAAAGAGGAAAAAAAAAAAAAGAACTTTTTCCACCTGCCCGCAATAAGCGGGGACCTTTCCGTGGCATTTTCCATTGCAGCTGAACGTGATGAACTAACTTCCCTAAAGACCGCGGTACAATCATGGAGTCACAGCTCCTGACCAAGTAATAACCTCAGATCTGTATAGCAGTACTCAGGCAAGATACCTGGCAGCATCGCAGCCAGCGGTATTTACTGACGAACTCGAAGGCGCCTTGAGATTTCCAGAGGATACAAGAATCGCGAGTGTTTGAACAATCCAACCCAGTGCCGTACCTTTGAAGCTACTCCTCGAGTCGCTCGCGTATCACTTGCGCACATTTGAACTCGTCCTTGCCAGATATTTGGGAGGCTTCCAGGTTTTCTTCCCTTCCCCCGATTCTAAAATCCGGCTCGGGCCATGGCCATTTCATGATGACTGAATCAACTCTAGGGACTAATCATCTCAAGCTATATGGGTGGTGTATCGGAGCAGGAAAGAGACGATGATTAAGCAGATGAGTGAATACCCTGAGGGTTCGGTGGACTGAGTATGCTTCACGCCTGAGCAAAGGCAGTGGTACTAACAACAACAATGTGGGCGTAAGTTAAAAAAGTTGTTTTCTTTTGTCCTAGCGGTGCTGCGTCAGGCAGAAATTGCTAAGCATGATAGCGAGATTTCAGGTCCGCTGCCCAGAGCTGCAGCCCTACGGGAGCTGAAGCAAGGTGGTGGCACTACTGTACTGCGCAGATATCATTAACCATTTATGTGTGATCGACCAACCCAGCTTTCTCTTTTCGTTCTCTTCTACAAGATGCCATTGACCCATCGGTGGTCAGTGAATGTTTCATCCCCTCTCGCCAATGGATTCTTACCACCCGTGACTAACTCGTTCAGAGTGGTGATTAATGTATATCCCTCGGAGCAAATTTATAGCTGCCGCCTGTTTTAAATTTAGAGAAGGTCTCAGCAGCATTGGAAGGTAGATATGTAGGATAAAAAGGTCCGGAATGACTTTTTTTCTTGAATCCACAGCAGAGATTTACAGTTTCTCCTTCTCTTAGGTTCGACGGCTGGTTTTACGTAGCCACCATCTTTCTTTAATATTGTCATTCGTTTGAACCATATTTACAATTACGGCAACATGACCACACTCTTTAAATCTCTGTGTCTACTTCTCTTCGTACCCCATGCCTATACGACCGTGTTG
This sequence comes from Viridothelium virens, assembly GCA_010094025.1. Taxonomy (NCBI): domain Eukaryota; kingdom Fungi; phylum Ascomycota; class Dothideomycetes; order Trypetheliales; family Trypetheliaceae; genus Viridothelium; species Viridothelium virens. The sequence goes on along the minus strand of ML991829.1, from coordinate 108,158 downwards.
AAACCAGTTGTACCAACGCATGGTGATGGCACGCTCGTCAAGAGAGCGGCACTTTCCAACCTTGAGCTTCAAAATGCTACTGATCTTTACTGGGGTGCTCCAGGTAGGCTTTCGATGGGACCACGACCATCAATACCTTACAGACTAACGTGCTATAAAACCAGCGGATTCCGATGCCCTGCTTGCCAATTTCACCGTCTATACCCCCGATGATGACGAGAGTATCCTTCCTCTGGAAAATTTTTCGAACATGCTGAGTTCAGTCGACTGCAATGATACTTCCATACAGTTGACCTTCAAGGACGACGAGACTTTTCAATATGCTCAAAGCGCCTGGAATTGGGTAAATACACATGACAATCACTCTTTCGTGATGGTTGCTGGCCCAGGTGACTGCGGCTTGAATGCAGACCGTGAGCCTTTTCAGGTCAACAATATTGCATACAACATACCTGAGAGGACTGCTAGCCTCTCTGGTAACGCCCAAAACTGGACTTCGGCTGCCCACACTTACGATCTGCACGTTGGTCATATATCTACTCCGAGCTCGCCCATTTCTCGACGGGACTATTCCAAGGATTGGACGGTAGACTTCAACCACGAATTGAATAATGGCAGCATAAACCTATCGAAAGGTGCATTCTCTATCGGACTTGAATCAGATGGCTCTGGAACGAAAGGCGAGTTCGACTTTGAGCTTGATATTAAGACCCATTTCTTTGAGTTCAAAGGATTTACCGCGAAGCTGCAGCCAAAAGGCGTCTCGGCTACTGCCAAGCTCGGCCTCACTGTCTCTGGTGATCTTTCAGACACTGGTTTTAGCAAGTCTGTCACGGTCCTCAGCGTCCCTCTAGATGGCATTGAGATTCCAGGTGGAATCCTCGACATTGGTCCAAACCTAGACATCGACCTTGGCATGTCAGTCGGCCCACTCTCCGGAAGTGCAGGCGTGACGGGCGGCATGACAGTATCCATCTCCGACGATGCTCTTCTTGAACTCGATCTGCTTGATTCCTCCAATAATAAATTCTCAGGCTGGACTCCCTCGGTGGATATCCTGCCATGGCAAGCCAATGCCACAATCTCGGGAAGTGTGGAAATCTTTACCCAACCGAACCTCAACCTAAAAGCCGAAGTTCTGGAGCATGGCTACGAGATTGGATTAGACCTTAAGATGCCGTACGTCAATGCTACCCTTGAAGCCATCATCTCGACGACTGGAGCGTGCCCTTCGAATCCCTCTCCACACCACAAGGACGGCGTGCGACTCGATTCCAGCATTGGTGCCCAGCTCTTAGTCCAAGCGAATAAAGTTAATGACGACGGAGACCCGCTTTTCAAGATAGATCTTGCAGTAAGTACTTCATTTGTTGTGTAGGCGACTCTGCGTATCACTAACGAAGGAACAATAGGACTACAACCATCCGTTCCCCTCTGTCTGCTTCGATTTTGGACCGACTATCAGTTCAGGCGGGCCCTCAAATGCAACTTCGACACTCAATGGCACTTCAGCATTTTCGACGCCTACTGCTAGTACGTCAGTCCTACCTACTAACGGCACTTCAATATTTTCGACGCCTACTGCCAGTACGTCAGTCCCGCCTACTAACGGCACTGGAATCACTGCTATAACCTCAACTGCATCACCACTCATTTTGCCAACTGCAGCTGTCTATAGTCGGACAGTCAACGACGGCATGGGCTACGCGAAAAAGGCCCGTAGAGCAGGGTTCGGAAACTATGGCGACGTTCTTGATACCTAGGTCTATTGTTTTTAAGGAAATTTCCGCGACGTGGTGGGACTTTGTCAAGGGGGAAACTCAATGACTAAGAGAGCCTCAGCTCGGACGATAAGATGCTTGTTAGAATCTAATCCTTCTCTTCTTAGTATCTCCCGACTCCGGATACTCTTGTATTATTGTATAGGGATGTCCAATGAGACCCACGGATGATATGGAGGATAATACACCTATTCGTAAAAATAATGAAGCTTCACTTCTTGAATAGAATGGCGGAATTATCATAGTATGTAATGTAGATGATAGTATATTTCTTAGTGTCAAGGCATCAGTAGAGATGTCAGCGCCCATGAGTATCACTGCCCGCTCATTATTCCCTTCATCAACGTGGCTCATCAGACAAGTATCCAGCAAGTCTAGAATCCGCATATCAGATCCAACACAAATGACTCCCCGAGTATGCAAATCATCCCATCATGTCCATTCAGATTGACGCCTAGCATCCCTTTTACTCCGCATCCTCCCAACCGATCCCACTCGATCCCATCTCATTCCCAACACATCTCATCCAAACCGCTACATCAACCCCCCCAATACCACCCTCCCCCCCCCACCTACCTCCCCCCTTGCCCCCACCCGACTCGCCTCCTCGAATTCACGCACCACCCCCGCAACCAAGACCTTCCTAACCTTCGCATCCGCCTTCGCAAACAGATCTCCGACCCCGGGGCTCCCCGCCACATTCTCCGGCCGCTCCAGGAGACTCATGATCTTCGTGTAGGTATCAATAAGGACATCACAGAGGGTAGCGAACGTCTCGAAGAAGTCCGGCTCGAAAGGCAAGGACGGCGTCAGCAGCAGAGTGTACGACTCGTTGGGAAGCAGCGAGTCGGGCGCGAGCGCCGAGCCACCACTACCGCCGCCCCCGGTCTCTGACGTCGGCGAGGTGTACGTGGTAGTTGCGGTACCGGTGTTGCTGGTGGTGGTGGTGAGGCCGTTGCCGGCGTCGGGCCAGGCGTCGGTGGCGCTGGAGGGCTCGATGGGCGTGGTGGTGGAGGCGTCGGCGGAGGGGGCGAGCGATTGGGTGGCGGAGGAGGCGCGGCGCGCTTTGGAGGAGGCGGTGGTGCGTTTGAAGATCTGCGGGATTCGCGCGCGGGAGAGGGAGGAGGAGGCGGTGGCGTCTGGGGGGTGCAGGGTTTGGTAAGATTCGAATTCGGTGAGGAGAGCGTTCAGGGCGCGGAGGTATTCGATCGGGGTTTGGGAATTCAGGTCGAGGATGGTGGGGAGGGAGTAGCCGAGGAGGAGGTAGTTTGTTGCTCGGCGGGAGAGCTTGCGGGGCTCGAAGTAGGAGAGGCGGGAGAGGTCGGATTTGGTGAAGTGGAGGGTGTTGAACCAGTATATGCGGCCTTCGTGACTGGAGTATGCCTGATTAGCTACAACTCCTTTGCAGGTTGCTGATGCCACTTACGCTTTCCGTAAATAATCCAACGTCGATATTCTTTTCGATGCCAGATCATGTATATGTTGGTACACGAGATTTGGATTCTGATTGCCTCCGGATGATGAAGGTATCGACGCCGGTGGACCCAACGTCGTACTGGTCTGCGTATAGGCCAAGGTAGAGGCGTACGAATTCGATGAGGGTTTCCCCATATCGTCACCTCGTGACCTCGTACCGAAAGGTGCCACTAGCATGCCAAACTTGCCTCTCGGTACCGCTCCTTCTGCAAAACTTGTGTATCCGTGATCAACACTCTCGGAGGATTTCTTCTTCCTTGAGAAGCCCGGCACTGACAGCGGGGGCTTGTTATAATGACTGGCAGCCGAGGCGGATCTCTTCTTGGGCGAGGTGGACGACAAAGAGCCCGAAGGGCCAAATGTAAACTCGCGTGCTTGGGATGGTGAGGTGTCGGTGGGGGTGCGTAGCGAGACGGAACGACGAACGGAGGTTCCAAACTCAGTAACCGATGTCGTCAGACTATGGAGAGATGATTCGCGGCGTTTGGAGCGGGTAGAGGAATTGCTGCTGTGCTTGTCTTCGAAGCCGTTAGGGTCAACGAGGGGAGCACCAGTGATGGTGGAGTCGACGTGATCCCGGGTCTTGGGATTCCACAACACACTCTTCCTGGAAAAGACTCGACCGCCGCCATTCGAACCCGGAGAGGAGGTTGAGGCTTTTGCCATGCTCCGTTCCCTGTGGCCCTGTGGGCCTAGGTGCCTAGCTCCTATAGGGTTACGGTAAGGGAGCAGCTTCCTTCCCGAAGAGGGCCAAAGGGATAAGGGAGGCCAGGGGCGCGTCAGGGGAGGGAAGAAAGCCGAGAGGCTGCTTAGTCGAGCTGTTACGAATGGTGAGGAGGCACCGCTGCTCTGGCTCACTAGATGTATCCCAACAGACGGTTGGATCAACCCTGTGGGGCACTGGGGGGGACTGGGGGCACGGGGTAATATATCTTAGCACCTTAGGGTCCGCCCCTAGATCCTGATCCTTCCAGATCAAAGGAGCTGCTGGCCGAGATGAGATTGGGTTGCTTGCTAGACAGATTAGTAGATCAGATCACAACAGATCAGATCTTATCACCACTCGTCACTGATCCTGTTCATGAGTACGGACGTGTTTGTCTTCGCTGAGGCTAGGCCTGGGAGCGAGTGTGATGAGACGGACAGGTGCTGCATGCAGGGCTTCAGCTTAGGCTTGGCGCGGCGTGTGTTTCGCTGCACGTCAACGTCAAAAAAACATCAAACGGCCAAGGATACTAATTCGTGACTTGTCCGTGGTTTGAGCCCCACCACACTGCACTCCTAGATTTTTGCCTTGCTAGCTCTAGTCTTTTCCACTGGTACGATGGACATGATGTGACTAAGCCCCCATCTTCTGCTTGTGGTACTCGCCCATACGAACCATTGAACGCTTTCTACGGAGTACGACTTCCTCCATGGCATCAGAGCAAAATCCAGAAGTGCGTGACTGACCTGCAGATTCTTGCATTCATCTCCTTACCGAGCATCATCTGCAAGCCACTACACACAACTAATCCACACGACAGGCGGCCGAAATACCCAATCCAGGTGATTGGCCCGTCGATCCTCAAGAGGATGCACCTCTCTCCGATGACAGAATCTGGGTCGATGGCTGCTTCGACTTTCAGCATCATGGTCACGCAGGGGCAATGCTCCAGGCCCGTCAGCTCGGCAGTGAGCTTTGGGTTGGAATTCATTCAGACGAGGACATCCTCGAACACAAAGGTCCAACGGTAATGACGCTTGACGAACGGTGAGTGTGTCATCAGCGCCACTGGCTATCTGACCAGTGGTACAAAGCTGATGGCGCCCGTACAGCGTCTTTGCAACTGAAGCCTGCCGATGGGTGACCAAAGCTGTCCCCTACGCTCCTTATGTCACCACTCTACCATGGATCACACATTATGGCTGCAAATACGTTGTCCATGGAGACGACATTACCTCTGACAGTAGCGGCGAAGACTGCTACCGATTTGTCAAAGCCGCCGGCCGCTTCAAAGTCGTCAAACGAACTCCCGGAATATCGACCACCGAGCTCGTCGGCCGTATGCTCCTTTGCACCAAAACCCACTTCATCAAGAACCTCGAGGCCGTCTTGAACGGCGAAGAAGGCAGCGGCAATGAGCAGGAACGCAAGACCACCGGTGCCGAAATGCGCTCTCGAATCCAGTCCTATGCCACGGACGAAAGCGGCCACGCCCCGGGTCCCGAAGTCTATCTCTGGACACCTCCATACGAGCGAAACCCCAGCCATCTCCTCCCCGTCTCCACCCTCGATCCCCCCTCGCCAGACCACAAACCCGGCTCCTTCTTCCGCCTGATCGAAGGCCGGTCCGCGCAGCCCGACCAACGCATCATCTACGTCGACGGCGGCTGGGATCTGTTCTCCTGCGGCCACATCGAATTCCTGCACCTGATCACCGAGCACGAGACGTACCTCGGCCACCAACACGGCTGGGACGAGGCGCACCGGGCGGAGGAGCGGGTCGCGAAGGCGGGCTGGGACTATCCGCCGTGCTTTGTGATCGTAGGGGTCCACGACGATGAGGTCATCAACTACTGGAAGGGCGTCAACTACCCGATCATGAACGTCTACGAGCGCCTGCTGTGTCTGCTGCCGTGCCGCTATGTTCATGCGGTTGCGGTGTCGGCGCCCTTCATGCCCAACCATGTGTACCTCTCGTCGCTGCCGTATTGTAAGGGGAGGGGCCCGCCGGATATGGTGTACCATGGACCGACGGGGTTTACGCCGTTGCCGCAGGATCCGTATACGGATGCGAAGAAGTTGGGCATCTTTCGGCAGATTGATAGTCATGAGTTTGCGGATGTGAATGCGGCGAGCATTGTGGAGAGGATACTGAAGAGCCGAGCGATGTATGAGGAGAGGCAGCGGGTGAAGGGGGTGAAGGGGTTGGGCGAGGAGGCAGTGAGAAGGAGGGAGGAAGAAGAAAGGATGGCGGAAGAGTTGAGGGAGAAGAGGTTGCAGGAGGCGAAAGAACAGAGTTGAGAGAGGCATGGCGCAGTTCACGGCGAGGTACGCAATGAGGCCTATGAGAAGTTCTGCTGATCCAATGATGGAGATCTTGGGATACCGTCGCATGTTTTTTCGAATTCCAACCAATATCGGATCCCACGCAATCTGACCCATTGTCCACATTTGCGTGGCGAGTGTCATACGCGTCTCCGAATATTGGCAAAGATTGGGGATGCATGTGACGCATGATTATATGTGTATTGCTTGCTTTTATTGATAGATGGTTACGAGATGGCTGGCACAGAACCGGACTCTCGAAAAGTTTCTGCGACACTCTAGATTACTCTGAACCTGATCTTTACTCCATTCGCTGCTGCATCCTATCTCCTAGGGCTTTACAAGTGCATGGATCGATATAAGGCTTGACGGTGATATAGATCCGGGTCATATACCAAAGCTGAGTACTTCATGCAAAGTTTAATTCCTTGGATAGTAAGTAGATCCTATTGATTAGCTTCAGGCTGTTCGTTACAAAGGGTACTTTACATAGCAAGGGTATCAATGTTCGGTCCAGACTCTACCTAGGACCCTTCTTTGGCATCCGCTGGCATGGGAAAGGGCATCCTGAGACGTCCTACTCCAAACCCGGCAAGTGGCGCAGTTTCAGTGCGGTCTTGCCTGCCCACGAAACGTACCTTCCGAAGACGTTCCGCAGTGTCCTGGATAGCATCATCTACCGTCTCTTCCACACGGCTGCTGGCAATCTCAGATATGTCTTGAGCGAGCACTACGCCTTCTTGAACATTGGCATGTTCCATCGTTCCTCGGCGTTCGGGTGCGGTGAAAAAGTAGCTTCGACTTGTCGACAGTAGCTTTTGTAAATCTGCGTTGTCGCTCCTCTTCGCAATCTCTCGCGCAGTCCGTCCGGCATCGTTGACGGCTAGGATATCGGCACCAGCCTCCAAGAGTCGTTGAGTGGTAATGATTGACCCGGAGTCGACGGCTGCGAAGAAGAGCCGCTGTATGGATGCCTGCTGCGAGCTTACAGTGTTGAAGGGCTGGTCATTCGCAATCGCAGGAGGGTTGACGCATGCTCCTGCCTCGATAAGTCTGACGCAGACTTCGAAATGTCTGTTCTTCAGGGCGATGGTTAGAGATGTCTGACCCCACTGATCTATGGCGTCGAGTTTTGGCCCTTTGGCCAAAAGAAGGTCCATCGCTTCGACATTCCCAAACATGGCTGCGAGATGCAGCGGTGTCATCCCGCGGCAGTTACCTGAGGAATAGGAGATCGCTTTGTCGGACAAAAGTACCCGAAGAACGGCAATTTGGTTTGCTTCAATGGCACAGTGAACTGCGCTATTCTCGGTGATAGGCTCAGTGGCGGAAAGATCGACTTTGCCGGACGATATCGAAGTTTTGAGGCGATCTTCCAAACCCTGCATTGCAAGCGACCAGATGGGTAGCTCTTCCTCTGGAGGCATGTCTAACTTCCCATTGCTTTCTTTGGCTCTAGCTTCGAAGACATGAATGACACTCTCCCGTCCGTATTGCCAGGCAATCATGGCAGGAGTTCTGCGGAAATTATCTTCCAACGTCATGTCTGCTCCAAGTCGGGCCAAAGTTTCAACCACATCAACATTGCCGTGTTGGCATGCATTGTGAAGTGCTGTCATCCCAAACTTGTCTCTCTGATCGAGGCTAAGGCCCTTGGATTGCAAGGTGTGTATGATCTCGGATTCACCGTTATTCGCAGCGGCATGCATGAGCCCACGATTGTCCTCGTCTTTGCAAGAGATATCTACGTTACGTTCTAGCAAGGCATCCACGACGTCAGTAGCGCCTGCTGAAATAGCGCGCATGACTGCGGTGGCTCCTTGTAAGTCTTTCAATTCCGTTTCGGCTCCACGATCCAGTAGTGCTAGCACAATGGACAAATAGTCTCTCTCTGCAGCGAGGATCAAGGAAGAGCGCCCGCCGAGTTCTGCAAGGTTTACATCTATGTCGGTCTTTCCTAGCAGGACCGCAACTCCATCCTCCCATTCGACGAGCACTGCTCGTGAAAGGGGAGTGACACCACCAGGATCTTGCATGTTGAGACTGATATCGGGATGCTCTAATAGGGACCGGACGGATTGTAGGTGCTGCAGTTCAGTTGCATGCATCAGAGCAGTTAGCCCAAAGTTATCCCGCAGATTAACATGAACTTTCTGCTCGCGTAGTAGGTGATCGACGAGGATGTCTGTTTTGACATCATCGTGCTCATCATCGATGTATGGACGAGGACGACGGACTGCTTCGAATAGTGCTGTCCTTCCCTTGGAACTTCGCAGCTCAGGAAGGGCTCCTAGCTGTAGAAGCCTATCCACAGTATCAACATGACCTTTCCTACAGGCATACATCAAGGCTGTCTGCCCATAAGTCATTTCTTGGACGTCAAAGTCAATTTTTTCGAGCTTGTTCCATTCGTCGATGAGGGAGGTTAGTCCGAACCAAGCACAGACATGGACTCCGTCTACGGGTTTTCGAACGTCCCACCCGGCAAAACCGTGTGGTTTTGTGTACCATGCTGCTTGCGACCAGGCCGCTATTTGATCTCGATTACGGATATAGCCCAAGGCAGTTGCTTGTAAGTCCAGGTCATGACCAGCCTGGCGTACGTGGTTACCCCATTCCTGAGATGCGTAGGCGATGAAAGGATACTCTTGAGCCCGCTGCTCGTAACTAACCACCAGAGTACGCGATGACAGATCCTCGAGATTAAGATAACCCAAACACGCATTTGCCATGTCGAGGTCAGCGCTTGGGAACCAGTCATCACGATTGATGTCAAACCATTCTTGGAATGTAAGGTGGAATGGCCGTACGACGGCGCCGCCTTCTTCATATTCAATCGCGATGAGGCCTTTGGTAAGATCTAATATATCATCTCTTGTCAAGACTCGCCTCTTGTTGAGTTTTCTCTCCCCAGGTCTAATGGCCAGAGCATGTTGAAGCTCTGTTAGATTCAGATTCCGCCCAATGCCTGCACAGCACACAAGGGAAATAATCTTCATCGAATTTTCTCGATCAGACCTGCTTTCTTGGGTCTTGATGCGCTCGTTGATGATTTTCTCGTATTGTTCATTGAGTGAGTCTGGAAGGTCTTCCAAAGCATCCTCAATGTCAGCGAGTGTGCGCTGTAGCTTTAAAGAATCCATATATAGCTTCGCAAATATGAACTTTCTGCCTGCTCGCTCTGATATGGTTTTGGGTATCCTCTCCAGCAGTTCCTTATCGTGCACAAGTTGGCCCCCAAACCCCTTGCGGCGAGTTTTGGAGTACAAGGCCGGATCCCAGTCGCTAGTATTAGCTTTCCTAATTTCTTTATCAATCTCCTCCTTGACGTATCTCTGAATCTCCTCAGAAGGAGTCTCAACGGTGATCTCGACTGGCATCATCTCTTCAAGCTGATGCGATCTGTCCTTGCAGTAACGACCCGCATCCATGCATCTTTGGCAGACATCATAGTATCCTTTGCCAGCATCACATGTGTCACAACGCCAGTAGAGCCGGACATCTTCTTCTTGACCTGCATCACAGGAGACGATGTCATCGCTACTTCTAACAGAATCTCTGGACGTGAACATGATGCTCAACTTTTCAGACTGGATCCTCGGCAGCTCAAACTGCAGCCAATCGCTCGCTTTAGTCGAAGCTTCGTCAAGTCCATCAACTAGAAGGTAAACTCTCGCATAAGATTTCAAGAGATCAATAAAGATCTTCCGAAACTCTTGCGCGGAGGGTCTTGTTTCTCTAACTATTGCTTCACGATACAATCTCTTTAAGTCTTCCGATATGGTAGTAAATTCGTTTTGTTGGATCATTTGCTTAATGAGGTCGCTGAGCAGATTGTCTGGGGTTTGGTTATTACGATTTTGCTGCTCAAGATAAATGCAGAGTACTGCAAACTTTTCGGACGGGAAGTGTGTCTTCAAGTGATCCGCAACGAATGCGGAAAGAACAGTCTGGTCTAATGTTATTTCTGCGTTGAAAGATCGTCTGCTCACCTTACCTTGCCTGATCCTGGCTCTCCGTGAGCACGTAACTCCCAATGGCGGCCTTCTTGCCATTTCTTGAATTCAATACTTTCGTCCAGAAACCACTTGCCACTTCGAAAACTTCCTTCAAGTAACTGCTGTTGTTTCTCCAAGGTTTTGAGTGGTGAGAGCCAGCGGATAATCTCATTCCTTTCCTGCTCACTCTCTTTTTCTCTGAGTCTGTCCTGTTCGGTTTGTTGACTCAGCTCGAGCCTCTCCATACGAGCGGCAACGCCTTTAAGTAGACCAGACTGGTCCGAGGCTTCATGTTGCAACTGCTTAATCCGAGCATTGCTATCTTCCCCGGTCTTGTGCACTATCTCGAATTTGCCTTGGATCTCTTCGATACGGGCTTCAGAATACAGAGATAAGGCAAATTGATCCCCATCTAATATCTGGGAGATTTGGTTGCTGTATCTATCAAGTTGATTCAAATATTCCTCGAACTTCTTCTTGTCCCAATGGTATCGGAGTCTTCGTACGGTTTCGAACTTCCTCAATCCTTCTGTGGGATTTAGTTCATCTTTCAAAGCTTCTGAGGTTGCTCTGAGCCGTGCGAGAGGCCCATCTCTATGGCGCAATTGGAGAATGCCCTCATAGTATGTCAAGCCCGGCTGCCGTTGCGCGTCCTCTTCACGTTTCTGGAGCCTCTCCAACACAAACCTGATGTTCTCGAGCCCTGATCTGAGCTTTTTGTACTCTTCTGGAGCTTTGATAGCGTCTTGAGCAATTTTTGCGATCTCTTCGGTAATTTGCCAGAGGGCGATGATGGATGCCGCAGCACTGACACCGTCCATAGCGCCGATCACGATATTACCACATTGAGTTTCTCCGATAATTCTTTATAGCGGACCTTTCTTCCTCAATGATGGCGGAAGTATCCTGGTATAAGGGAAGGGGTCCCACACAAACTTGATCACTTGCTACGGAGACGCAGAACATTTAGGCCAATACCGTTCCGTGTCAGAAGGATCAAGCTTGCTTTATCCACTAGAGTCTAATAGAGAAGACGATAATAGCAATCAGCTCGTTCGGGGAATGCTCGTTGCGGAAGCTCAAAGCCGCTACTCCGCTAGTGCGGTGGAAGTGGACCATTCCGATGAGCTAAATCTGCGAAGAGCAGCTGAGTTTGATTGTAAAGCATCCTCTCGCATTACAATGTTTGCGACATCATCCAGCGGGAAGGACTAAGCCTAATGAAGGCATTCGCTCAAGGACATGGCGAATCATAGCTCAACGGAGCATGCTCTTGGATGCTAGCACGCTAATGCACGTTGTGGACATCGGGTGCAGCTGTGAGTTGGTGTAGAGATGAAGAAGCTGGCACGGCTGGTGCGGTCGGAAATCAGTCGAGTCCGAGTTTGCGATAGGCTGAGGCCAAATTCGGGCCGGAATCGGGGGGCGGTTTTCTGTGCCTCAACGCCTCTCGTAGGAAATATACCACCATACCGTCACTAATACGTCCGTAGCAATGACTAATTATGGACTCCACGTCATGGAGGAAGCAATCTGAAACTTCATCGGATGAAGGGCTAAGCCTTATGGACAGGGAGGTCAAGCGACACCCTAAATCTCGTATTTCGGTAACTGTGCGCGTTCGTACGAGTAAATTGTCTGTTTGGTCTCCGTCGGCTCTAGTTCAAGATAGAGGGTGCGTACAAGGACTCATGTCAAGTTTAGGATGGCAAGACTTCACGTTGCTGGACCTTTGCGTTACACTTCACCCTCTCCTCAAGCGAGGCAACTACATGGCTCGGGCTGGTTCCTGTGACATAATCTCCTAAAGACCCTGGACTCAGCTCTCTGATTAGGTTTAACGTTGATGGCCATGCAGGTTGTAGCCATCGGGGCGTGCGAAGCTGGTCACCCTGGTGTTATCACACAGAGCCCCCTTGACTGTGCCGCAGAGGGAGTGCCACTGTATTCCGTAGGTGTGAGGAAATCGATGAAGCACGTCCTCATCTCATCCCAGAAGCATCCCTCGTGCTCGTGGTTCTCTACTAATCTTGTTTAATGCCATCCGCAATTAGCACCCATCATTCCCAGTGGCGTTTCAGCCCTCTCATTAAGCAGTATGCTATTAATCATGGAGATAACACCACTACTACCTTCTGTCCACTCTTTGATATACCTTAACCATCCTGTTGAGAAGGTATCAGGAAAACTTCGTCTCGTACGTTCGTTGCTTCGTAGGGTTTCGCAGCTTCGCGATGTATTTCACGGCATTAAAAGTCTTTCTGCTTTTCCTTTTTTCCGCCAGCAGTCTTGCTGCACCAGCTTCACAGAATACAGATGCCACTGCAAGTGCGACGGACAACGCTCCTGCACAGCCAGCATCAACGGTCTGTGGCGATATAGTGAACTCATCTGGTACGTGTCTCGTTACCACGGCAATATCAAGCTGATAGCCAGATTCAGATACGCCAGTCTTCAATGCTTCGGTAATTCATGAGTGTCTGATAAGCGTACCGTTCAATGCTGCTGTCGCCTCTCGTCTCATAAATTATCTGAATTATACTCTCCATTTCCAAAGCACGTTAGCATATTTGAGGACTCCTCCACCAAGCTATCAGCAGCCTCCTGTTGACTTGATTGGGGGTCTTGCGCAAATCCAGCAACAGATCAATAGTGGTGCATATCACAATCAATACGCGTTCGAAAAAGACCTGCAGCAGCTTCTTTATGCCGCTCACGATGGGCACCTAAACCTCGTTCTCGGCGTAACTGCCGCTTTTACGTTCGGAAGTTTCTATGATTTGGTATCTGCTTCAGAGGATGGCATTCAGCCCCCCAAAGTTTACGTACAAAGTAAGTTGTTGATGCTACAACGCACAAAAGCAAATGCTAATACACTCTCAGCGGATCTCATGGACACGGGCTTCACTCCTTCGCCGCTGAAGACCATCAATGGTCAAGATGTGGTAGAGTTCCTCACACAATTTGCTGCGGCACAATCTGCCGGAACTCTTGAGCCTAATGCCGACTGGAACCAGCTTTTCGCCAGCCCTGCTGCAGACATTCAAAGCTACATCGCAATCTGGACTGGAGGTGCCACACTCTACCCTGGAGACACATTGACAATCACGTTTGAGAATGGCACCCAGTCCTCATCCCAGTGGCAAGGACTCTACAATACTCCAGGACCTACTGGTCCTCTTGAGACCGGAGGCGACTTCTATAATTTTTTCGTCCTCAACTTCTATCCAGCGTCATTTCAATTAAATAATGGCGATGGCAACTTCACCAGCCCAACAAACGACACCTCAGATTCAAGCTCAACGACGAGTTCAAATTCGACTTCGACGATACCATCTGCATCTCCGTCAGTTGTGTCATGGGGTGATTTCGGATACATCGGGTATCCAACAGCCCAAATGTCACAGACTGATCTCTCACCAACGGGTGGAGGCTTTCTTACAGGATATTTTCTTAAAGATACCTCTCTCGGAGTCATCAGCATACCCAGCTTCCAAGAAGTCGGTGATGCCATTGGCACTTTCTCAAGCTTCATCGGAGACTTTCTTGCAAAAGCCAAGAAAGCTGGAATGAAGAAGATTTTAATAGATGTGCAGCAGAATGGTGGTGGGGATACCTTCCTTGCCATTGATGCGTTCAGACAGGTGGAAGACACCTTCTCCTCTACCCTTCTCAATACTTGACTAACCGGTCAATAGTTTTTTCCCGATAATTCGCCATTCGCAGGAAGTCGCATGCGCTCGCACCCTGAAGCAGATATTTTGGGAGACACAATAACGCAATACTGGAACTCTATCAACAACGATGAGGACGACTATTTCGATCTATTACCGGATGAATTCTTGTCTTCACCACGGATCAACGCAAATACCGGGCAAAATTTCTCCTCGTGGAGGGAATTTTCTAACGGATACACCGCTAATAGCGACCATTTCTCGACAACGCAGCAATATAATCTCTCAAGTCGCGACTTCGACATTGAAGCATCCGGAGGCTTGGTTCCGTACGGCTACGCGGACAATCCAGTGACAGCTCCGCAGCAATATGCTGCCAATGACATCATGATTTTGAGCGACGGCATTTGCTCTTCTGCCTGTGCGCTCTTCATGGAGATGATGATTTCTAATGGCAATGATCAGTCGGGATCAGTTCGAACCGTTGCTGTAGGCGGCAGGCCAGGTCCAGGACCCATGCAGGCGCCGGCCGGTACCCGTGGTGCAGCAATGTACTCTACCGTTATATTAGACTCCCAGATCAGATATGTGAATGCGTCCAACGCAACTGCTGGAGCGCTGCTGCCTAACAGAACCATCGATACTCACCTTACCCATGTCGGCCTCAACCTTCGAGACCAAATCCGGGAGAACGAGACTACACCTTTGCAATTCGTCTACGAGCCGGCAGACTGTCGTATCTACTTCACCTTGAAGAATGTCTATAATCTCGGACAGCTTTGGAGAGACGCTGCCAATGCCTTGTTCAACAATAATACCATGTGCGTACCAGGTTCAACAGGTCGGCCTGAAGCACCCGCTCCAGCTCAGGAACAAAATACGCACATATCGGGTTACATCATGTCTGGACTAGAGCCAGATCAGAACGCGGATCCTGGAGATTTGTTTGAGCCCACTATCAGTGGCATACAAGACACGGTGAAACCTCCGACTACCCCATCCCTAAGGTCGTGTAGCAGCAAGCAAGAGTGCGATCCTACTCATATCTGTAGGGTCGTAAAGCAATGCATCAAGGGCAAGCCGGTAAACGAACACAAATGCTTGCCAAGATGCAAGATCATAAACTCTGCAAGGGATAGCTGCTATGGCGCTACCAACTGCTTCCCGCTGGGGAAGCCAGTGAAGGAGCATGGCTTTTGGCAAACTCAGGGTTATTGCCTGCCGTCAGACTCCAAGAGGCAGCAGAAATGTGAAACTCGTCACCGCCATAACCCGCTTGGAATACCCGATCCCTACAATGGTGGCGCTGTAGATAAGGCGAAGAGGTATAATGGGGTTGTCGGATCGTTACCGTTCAGCGTAGCAAATCCTTACGAGTGATGTGTCGGTCTCATTCTTAGAGATCATATCGTGGTCAAACCCTTTCTAATGAGCATTGAAAATATATATTTGGCAAGTCTGATACACTCTGTAGAATGAAGTGGCAGGAGAGTCGTAATTGGCGCACAAGGAGGCATGCGCTATCGCTATACCCCACCGCGTGTACTAAATATTTAATGCAATTCAGAAAATGAAGCTCTTTCAAAGATATGGAAATACTGACGCTATCAGACATGGCCGGTTTATTTACTTCCACAGGCTTCAGGGGTCCCTCGGTGAAATCTATTCTAGGTCAGACCAAGTACATAGTACGAGGTCAAGTAAGAATTGACAGCAGCTCTCTCGCATATCCTATTTCAGCTATCTACGATTTGGGAGGCCCCCAGCAAAATATTGATTTTATGCGCCCTGCCGACATTTCTCATTGTATCCCCTGGTGCTCCGTTATGCTGGAAGGGAAGCTCGCCAATTGGCATCCAAAGCAGACCATCTTCTTTGAGGGGCTCCTGGAGCAGGGCTTCGCCAGTCGCACATGCCGCGAACGGTACAGCCTCGATCCTGGCTTATGTCGAAAGGCCGGGGAGGTGGGACCAAGTCTTGTTGAGGTAATATACGAGGCAGCGGCGTTTCACTTAGCTCTTCGTGATTTGGCTTGATAGACTTTTCCTTGAAGCGTTTGAACTTTTCTGCCAGCTCATTTCGCAAGTCTTCCGAACGATGATGCTTGTAGCCCTCCATGGTTCTAAGCTGGTCCACGGAGTATTTCCAGCGTCTAGTTTGCCCACTCAGTCGTGCACATTCGCAGAATGTACATCCGCTAAGAGGGCAAACGCCTTCTTCCGGACGGGAAGTCTTACGACACTCCCTTACATGACTACGCATCGCTGCACAAGTCCTCGGAATTACGCTAGGTTCACGATACTCTTTCCGTGTATACGGTTGATATACCGGTTTGAAGCGCCATTGATGATCCAGTGGGGGGTGATAAGGGAGTCCTAGACAAGGACCTTGCAAGCTCATCAAACATATCTTCTCTTCGGCGAGTCTCCGTGTCCGCTTATCGAGCTGGTCCATATCATGCGGATCGAATTGCACGAACGAAGCGAAGAACAAGCTTCGGTCGCCATCCTCCCAAATCTCCAAATCTCTCCAGTCCACTGTTATCGGCTCCCGCACCACAACGTGACCATTTGTCGAAACTGCGCGGAGGCCCCAACAAAATTTCAATTTGGGTATCTTGGACCGTGGCGTTGAGTCTGGATGATCGGCTGACGGGGCGATTGGTACATATATCTTGCGGATAGATGCATTTCTGTGCTTTTCTCGAAGGGTTGTGCCCGCGAAACTAGTCATCAGATGGCACTGAACGTTATGCTCTCCACAGCGAGATAGAATTACCACGGGGTGATTGAAGCCGTCCTCGTTCTTCTTGCCATAGTGCATGTCATAGATATCTTTCGACGGGCTTTCATTTCTTTTCTTTGCCGACGCTTCTATCCTTTCGAATTTCGGTAGCCAGAGGACTCGGCCACGTACAGCATCGTAGTCCTCTGCTGCAACATACTTGGAAGTTTGAAGCGTGGGAATCACTCGATTCTCTTGCATATCTTTTCTCCACTCGAGCATGTGGACTGGGTTCGGAGCCTGCCCCTGACCTCGTTCACGGTTACTGTCATATTTGAAGCTGTCTGGACTCAAGCGGGATTTCTGCAAGTTCATGAAAAATCGTGTAGCTCTGGAAGTATAGGCCTGTACAAAGAGCACAATGTAATGAAAGATGAACGCGGATTGTGTGCAAGAATGTTCATGAAATGGAGCAAGATAGAACTTCAACGAGTTTTTGTAACATCTGCATGAAATCGATTTGCACGTTATATAGAGGTCAGATCTTGACGCGACTCAGGCCACGCCATAGGCGAAATCAGAATTCTTTCAGATCCGTGGTAGGGCTCTCTTGTATTCAGAACCATTAATGACCTACTGGCCAGGCAAAACCCTAATGCGTATGGAACAACATGTGCACTACAAAACAGATACAGATGAGAAGTGGTGATTCCTGTTTGTTCAGTCAGACTACGAGCAAGGGAATGTAGGAGAACTTGGTAACCTAAATCTGAAAAGGTATTATAGAAGGTAAATTGAAGTGTTAAGTTAGGCATGATAGCACGTATGGAGGTACTCCCTGTTTGTGCTCTGGTTCCTGCCTATTTTAACGTGCGTTCTCTGATCCGTCTATAGACATAGACACAATCTCTTGCGCGGCTACGCCCGTCACAGCGGTTTCGCGATGATTCTGTAGGATCTGGGCTTTGACGGCTCGTCCTTGCATCTACGTTCCAGCATCTGTCACGAATGTCTGCAAATGCGAAGACTCATTCTTGTATGTTTGCTGGTAACCTTAATTGTTTCTGGAAGAGGGTTAGCTGGAGAACTCAATCCATTATCTTTTCCAGAATGCGAAAATTGTGGATCGGTTGCGCGATAATGGACTTGCCTCCATAAGAACATGGTGAGATGATTGGCATACAGTTTAGAAATATACCTCTACATCGATGAGTACAGCTAGCTAATAGTGGACAGATGGATTGCCAGTCTTAACTGTAATGGCTATTGGCAGGTGGCAGTGACAATTACCGGAAGGTTCAAGGTTTGGGTATGTAGTGCACCACGGAAGCATGGAACCATTAAGGGATTTGGTGACCATGCCCGTGCGTCATCGCCCAACACGCGTTTACTCTATACCTCCTCTGACGTCTTTTTCCCAGGCCGCTTTGCGAAGCCCGAACTTCACTATCGGAGGCATGGCCTCTCTTCTCTTATGGACCTTCTTTCTGTCGCTCGCCATATTTTCCATAAATACTGTTGGCTCGTCATCTATCAACGACTTTGTATGTCCAACGGAGTTCGTCTGTAGATCGATCAGCATAGCTAATATGGTAATCAGCTATGGCGACTCTACAATAGGCTCCCAGTTGCGACTTCTCAGGCCGCCAAGAATCAAATCAGACTCAGGCAAGAAGTTGTTCGTCTGAATAAAGAAATTAGCGGAGTGAGCGCTCAAGACGAGTTTTCGAAATGGGCAAAGCTACGGAGACAACTAGACAAGGCCAAGGCTGAACACGATAAATCTGGTAGGCTGAATTCCTTCACCTCGTTGCCAAGTGAGACAAGTACTGATTTATGGACAGCATCGACTGTAGAATCATCGAAAGCCCGATTTGACTATGCAGTAAACATCGCGCGGTGGATCAGTACCAACGGCCTGCGCCTGTTCCTACAATACTGGTACTCGAAAGAACCGATGTTTTGGATACCGCAAGGATGGGTACCAAGTTACGTCGAATGGCTTCTATCATTTCCAAGGGCACCACAAGGAAGCATCAGTATACAGATATGGCAGATTGCTTGTACCAGCGTTATTGGGATGGTAAGCGAAGCAATATTCGCACTCTACGCATTGGCAACGAAGGGCGCGTCAAAGGAAGACCCACAAGCATATCGATCAGGCGGAGAAGGCAAGCCGACTAGAATTGGAGGCGGGCCGAAAAAGGAGTTGTAGAATCGCTATGATACCCTATCTATGTAAAAGAGAAACGAATTCGCGAATCGGTGGAATGCTTCCGTCCCAACTTTAGTAGCTACCAAAACCCCCTCTCGTCATTCTCATAGAAGTATGTATCTCATAATATTGACGCAGAGTCGTCAGTGCAATTGCTCCGACCCTGCAACACGAAATGAGACGACCTTGGCAGGCCAGTGTTTTTTCTTGGCGTGCTATTTGAACTCGAGACCTTCAAGTGATAAGCGATCGACGAGTCTTCGAAGCGCCGTGATGTCTATCAACGATCCAGACTTATCTCGCTCGTGACTTTCAGAACGAACAGATCAGGGTCCATCATGGCGATAGTCGGTACGGTAGGTAGTATTCCACCAGGAGACAGGTTTATGTAGCAGAGGCTAGGAAGAGTAACCCATGCCTCGAGAATACTACGATGACCACATTTCTGCTTAAAGGCAGCAACGCACACAGTTGACTCACTCGTGTGATTCGGCGGAAAACCTCTCAGAAGGCTTGGGAGGTTGGTTGTGCGAGTAGAACAGGACCGCCCGGCATATGGGCGTGGGCGTACACGAAAGACATGGACTGGACGGGAGGCTTGCAAATTTTGTGCACGAAAGTTCCATGGCACGTGCGCGGCTATGCAAGCAATTAACACTAGCGCGCATCATGTACGTGATCGATCTCTGAGGCGCGTCGCCAGTCGCGTCCCCCTCTAGCGTAAACATCTGTGCTCCACCGAGCATTTATCATACCCACTTCCCAACCATCTCTGCTTCTTCTCCATCCCTCATCCTAAAGCTTGACCTCTTCAAGCTCGCGGAGTTGTGGCTTGACTTGCTCTTTCCTACTCTCAAAGCTCGTCTTGCCACAGTACCACCTCATTGTTCTCTTGGTACATTTCTGCAAATATCTAGCTACCCCTCTGCAACATGTTCGTGTACAAACGCGGTACGTATGATGAAGCTGTCTCGTGTTTTCTGCAGTCACATCTTGAATTCAGCTTCCTCTGCAAGATCTTCCCAACCCTCATTCCTTACCTGAGAATATCGAGACGCTGGCAACAAATGAATTTCATCATTACCTAGAAATACTAACAGCTGTACTGCAGATGGACGCAAGGAACGCGTTCAGTTTGACAAAATAACGGCGCGTGTATCAAGGCTTTGTTATGGTCTCGATGGAGACCACGTCGATGCTGCCGCCATCACCCAAAAGGTCATCTCTGGTGTATACCAAGGGGTGACTACCGTTGAGCTCGACAATCTCGTAAGTCCTTGATTCTGATTAGTCTAGTCGTGCACCCAGATATGCTAATACTATTTTCGAAGGCTGCTGAGACCGCTGCATACATGACTGTTACTCATCCAGACTATGCCGTCCTCGCTGCGCGTATTGCCGTCTCGAATTTACACAAACAGACCAAGAAACAATTCTCGGCGGTGATTTCGGATCTATACCTCTACACCAATCCAAAGAACAACAAGCTCTCGCCTATGATCTCCGAGGAAGTCTACAACATTGTCATGAAGCATGCCGATGAGTTGAATTCTGCTATCGTGTACGATCGTGATTTCAATTACCAATACTTTGGCTTCAAGACACTTGAGCGATCGTATCTCCTACGCTTGAATGGTAAGGTCGCAGAGCGTCCCCAGCACTGTCTCATGCGTGTCGCTGTTGGTATTCACGGCGATGACATCGAGCGGGCCATCGAAACCTACAACTACATGTCAAACAAATACTTCACACATGCGTCTCCTACCCTCTTCAACGCAGGCACACCAAATCCACAAATGGCTTCGTGTTTCCTGCTCGACATGCAATCAGATAGCATCGAGGGTATTTACGACACGCTCAAGAGCTGTGCCATGATCTCCAAGACAGCCGGTGGCATCGGTCTTGCATGCCACCGCATCCGTGCTACAGGTTCCTACATCGGTGGAACCAATGGTACCTCAAACGGTCTTGTACCTATGCTTCGTGTATTCAACAACACCGCCCGATATGTTGATCAGGGTGGTAATAAGCGTCCCGGTGCGTTTGCCATGTACCTTGAGCCCTGGCATGCAGACATTTTCCCTTTCCTGGATCTAAGGAAGAACCATGGCAAAGAAGAGATCCGTGCTCGTGACCTCTTCTACGCTCTCTGGGTGCCAGACCTGTTCATGAAACGCGTGGAAGCCAACCAGGAGTGGACTCTCTTCTGCCCGAATGAGGCGCCCGGCTTAGCTGATGTTTACGGGGAAGAATTCGAGGCTCTCTACGAGCGGTACGAGAAGGAAGGGCGTGGTCGTGAGACTGTCAGAGCTCAGAAGCTTTGGTATGCTATCCTAGAAGCTCAAACCGAGACAGGCAACCCATACATTTGCTACAAGGACGCATGCAACAAGAAGAGCAACCAAAAGAATCTCGGTACGATTCGAAGTTCTAACCTTTGCACTGAAATCATCGAGTATACTGCACCTGACGAAATTGCTGTCTGCAATCTTGCTTCCATTGCTCTCCCCACACTCGTCAACTTCCAGACAGGCGAGTATGATTTCGACAAGCTCCACGAAGTCTCCCGCATCCTCGTCCGCAATCTCAATAGGATCATTGACCGAAACTACTATCCACTGGAGGAGGCGAAGCGTAGCAATATGCGCAATCGGCCTATTGGTCTCGGTGTTCAAGGTTTAGCCGATACCTTCCTCGCCCTGCGTCTACCCTTCGACTCTCCTGAAGCCAAAGACCTCAATATTCGCATCTTTGAAACTATCTACCATGGTGCTCTAACTGCCTCTTGTGAGCTTGCACAAGAACAGGGACCATATCAGACCTACGAGGGCTCGCCAGTCTCTCAGGGCATTCTGCAATACGACATGTGGAACAAGACTCCCACAGACCTTTGGGATTGGAGCAGCCTCAAGGCTCAAATCGCCGAGCATGGTGTTCGGAACTCCCTTCTTGTTGCCCCCATGCCCACGGCTAGTACCTCGCAGATTCTCGGCAACAACGAGTGTTTTGAGCCTTACACCTCTAACATCTATCAACGCCGCGTGCTTGCTGGTGAATTCCAAGTCGTGAATCCTTGGTTGCTCAAGGACCTTGTCGATATGGGCCTATGGTCTGACAACATGAAGAATCGTATCATCGCCGACGGTGGTTCGATTCAACGTATCCCCAATATTCCCGACGATATCAAGGCACTTTACAAGACCGTCTGGGAGATCTCTCAACGCACGATTGTGCAGATGGCAGCTGATCGTGGTGCTTTCATTGATCAGAGCCAAAGTCTAAACATTCACTTGAAAGAGCCGACGATGGGCAAGATCACCTCCATGCACTTTGCTGGTTGGAAGTTGGGTCTGAAGACTGGCATGTACTATCTGCGTACACAGGCGGCATCTCAGCCGATCCAATTTACAGTCGACCAAGAACAGCTCAAGGTCGTCGACACGAATGTTGCTCGTACGCCTGGCATGAGTAAAAAGCGTGGTCTCGGCTCAGCAGGTTACTCGAGCTCTCCCACACCGCGACCAATGTACATGTCGAAGCCCCCGGTCACTCCTGGTAGTGGTGTCAACGGCGCTCTCACGCCAGCTACTACTCCCCCAGAGGACTCGGAGACCAAGCGACTAGACGTGGCTAAAGCAATTGAGGTGAAGAAGGCGCCCGATGCCAGCCCTCTCAAAGCGCCGGGCTTCAAGGCCGACGTTGACGATGGCGAGAGTCCCAAGATGGTTGGTGTCGATGGCACGAAGGTGGAGCTCGAGAAAGAAACTCTCCCAGCACCTGCTGAGGAGGTCGAGACACCCAACCAAGAGGAAGATGGCAATGAGAAGAATCAAGAGCGTGAAGGAGACATCTATGCTGATGCCGTATTAGCGTGCAGTATTGAGAATCCAGAGTCTTGCATCATGTGCAGTGGCTAGGAAGATCTTAACACAGTTTCGTTATTATATCACTCATTACATAAGGCGTCATGGGGAATGTCTGTACGAACGGAATTGGGATTGTGTCCATCTTTTTGAAGATGATGTTGAGTAGTTTTCCCAGGTAATAGTCAGCGGTAGCTCTAGACATTAAATGGGCTGACGACAGTCACGTCTCTTCCACATTGATCTATGCTGATGATAGCTGGGGCGCCAAAGAGTACAAAGTAATTACGGAGTACGGAGTACTCAAAGAGGGCGTCCGAACGGCTGGCTTGCGACGTGCAGCGCTGATCTCCACGCGTAGCTCGTGTCCTTAACTAAGAACCGCGGTCAGTTGTCATATCTAGGGAATCGATTCGTACACCACCACAGTGGATCGTGAACTATGACCAGTTCTACAGCAACAAAGAAATGCTGATCCGAGCGGTGCACTGTTCTGAGGCAGACCCTACTCAACACGTTCTTTAATAGTGTCTTCCCCGTTATTCCAACCATGAACCAGGTAGACCGGAAGCCCTGAGCAAGGAAGAGCTCTTGAAAATGGTTAACTGGGACCTGTATTTCAAATCCTCATACCCTATTCAAGTTCAGTCATCCTGACGATTGTAGCATCAAATCACTCCTCTTCACCCTCGGACCCCTCCTCCTTCCAAAGGCCATCGCCTTCGTCCGCTCCATACGAGCTTCTTCCCACCGAGCCTCCATCCGACCGTGTCCTTCCTCCGTTAATCGCGCTCTCAACATTATCTTCGTAATCGCCCTCCTTGCTCTTGTCTCGACTCTTCCTTACTTCAGTCCCGAGAACGTCTTCCTAGCTACTTCTTCGCGCCTACAAATTCCTACCGAGGTCCTCTTTACCCGTCTCGCAGGTTTCAAAGGCACCCTCACCCCCTTCGACGAGGCATTGAGAGCTAAATTTGTTAACCTGGAGTCGCGGCTTCTATACTTCAAATATGGACCTGATGCGCTCGCCACTTGTTCGTTCTGCACCTCGGAAGATGAGAACAGCTACATTCTCTACTATCTACCAACGCTCTTTGCACCGCACATCGTACACCTAATTGCACTGGGCCTTGCAACATCAGGTCTGCTGTTCGGCCCAGAAGCTTCCCGGTGGCGCACCCAGGCAGCAGTTGCCGGGGCCACCCTGGCCCTCGGAGAACTATGGCTGACCTTGCTCTTTGACCACCGCGCCAATTCGAAAGCGACGAAGCTCGGAGAAATTGACTTCTTCTATTGGCGCATGCGCATCCTACGTTACCTTACGATGGCTGCGGTGGACGCGCTCTTAGGATGGGCGATTTGGCTTACGGCAACCAATCGCTGGCTTGTGCAACCGCCGAAAATTGAGGTGCAACTGGAGGAAAGTCTTAGAGTACTGGAAGGGGCGCAAGGGAAACTAACAGCATTGGGCGCGATCAGGAACACGGTATTTAGGGATAGAGTACTGAGGGAGCAGCTTGAAAAATATTGGACAGAAGAGGGGACGGTGATGGCAGATGTGCACGAAGACAAGGAGGTCGTGGATAGCACGAGGGATGTGCTAGAGAAGGTCAACGTGGACATGATCGAGCAACGAGCCAAAATGATGACGGAGAATATGTTAGGGTCGGAAGGGCCACTGAAGGCCTTCATTCCTGAAAGAGAATGAGACTATCTCGTGACCTCGGAGCTTGAAGATGTCTCCAGGGCTCTTTCGTGATGGAGGGTTCAAGGTCGACTTGCTGCAAAGCTTTCATTTGAAATGGCTGCAACTGCCCTTCAAGAGTTATTCAACACCTTGCGCTGATCAGGCAATCTAGACGCGTATTCGGTCCCAGTCAAGCTTCGTCCTCCTCAACGACGAGGCTCCACGGATGTTCAGTCTTGCCGCACATAATATCCTCCAACCAAGTCCTAATCTGCAGAGCGAATAGCCCGCCTTCTCCCCTCCCCATTGGAATGTGGAGGTCTACCCCTCTGAAGTGAATCTCCGCAACAGGCGCTATAAAGACGGCCGTCCCTGCCGTAAAGGCCTCCAATATCCTCCCTTCTTGGACCGCCTCTGCAACCTCCCGCATCTCAAACGTCCTCTCCACAACCTCACACTCGCCACTGCACCGCTCCCTCGCCAGCTCGATCACACTCCTCCTCGTCACCCCATCCAAAATAATCTTCTCCTCCACCGGCGCCGTCACCAACTGCGTCCGCCCCTCTCTCGTCCTCCACACCACAAAGAAATTCGACGCCCCCGCCTCCGTCACCACCCCATTCTCCCCAAACAACCACAAAACCTGATCGTAACCCCTCTCCCTCGCCTCCCCTTGCGCCACCAGCGTCGGCCCATAATTCGCCCCCACCTTCGCATACCCAAAACCACCCGGCCACGCCCTCACCGCCTCCTCCCGACTCGCCAGCAGGCGCAACCCGGGCCTACCCGTCACCCCACTCCTCGATAAGTCCGGAAAACAGCTCAGCAGGACGAACAGCAGCGCCTCGTTCGGCTTCTGCACGCCGAGCGACGCATCGTTCGCGATCATCGCAGGGCGCACGTACAGGAACCTGCCGGCAGCCCCCTCCTCGCCCTCGTCGTCCTCCCCCTCCCCCTCCTCCTCCACCGCGCCCTCTCGCCGTCTACGAGGCAACCACTTCGGCGCATCAGCAGCGCAGAGCTTAACGATCAAGCGGAGGAGCTGCGCAGGCGGAAACGCAGGCAGGGCGATGCGCGCACTCGAGCGCAGCATGCGTGCGCAGTTGAGCTGCGGCCGGAACAGACGCAGACGTCCGTCCACCCCGCGGTGCAGCTTCAGCCCTTCGAAGCAGGTCGTCGCGTAGTGCAGGCAGGAGGCGTTGGGCATGAGGGAGAGCGGGCCGAAGGGCACGAGCTGCGGCGTCTGCCACCCGGTGCTCGATGTCCAGCTGCAGGTGATCATGTGGTCGGTGCATTTTTTCTGCGCCGCGGTTTCGAGCGAGTCGGGCGAAGGCACGCTGCGCGGCGCGGTGGTTGGGGTGGTGTGTAGGAGGGAGGCGTCGAGTTCGGCGAGGCTGGAGGATTGGGGGTGAGGGGTGGAGAGGCTGGCGGCGGTTTTGGTGATGGTTGCTTTGATGCCGGCGTTGGTGAGGTCAGTGACGGTTTCCGGAGTGATGCTGCGTTCGGGGGTGATGGCTGATGGTGCCATGATTACTTCTATGGGTTTCTGGAAGAGAGAGGGAGAAGGGCGAGAGGGGATGGCAGTGGCTTGGGTGGGTAGCCGAAGCAATCAGAAAGGTGCTGCGTCAAATGTGTAGTAGGAGGAACAGGACTCATTCAATTGGATTTATAGAATAATTCAGCGACCATCGGACTACAACGTGCCCATCGATCTTTTAGCCGGTATCCACTTACAGCAATTTCGAAATTACTTGCCCGTAGAACAAACGGAATGTTTTCCGTTGATGATATTCAACAAACGAGGGATGTGAATCATTCAAGAGTCGGCCGACAATTGCCGCGTCTAACCGGTATGACCTCGCCGATAACGGATATGATTGGGATAGGATGATGGGTCAGTGTCTCTCCCATCATTCGTCTTTGGTACTTCAAGCATGCTAATCTTGCACTCAGACATGTCTGCTTCCTGTATTTTTTTCTCAACGGTCTGCTATGAAGTCATGGTGCGGGCGCATCACTAGGGAGCTCCCTGGCAGGCGTCGTAGCCTGATGGATGTCCACCTTTAAATCGCATTTGAGAATACGGTTCAACATTTCGGTTCCATCGGCAAGGGAGACTGGGCGTACTCAGATGCCGTCCTAGCTGCGCAAGATAAGCTCGCAGTGGTCATGGGTTCAGAGAAAGTGGACTTTGGCGCAGCCAGTGCCTCATTCTCATCCTCAACCTTCACCCGTCAGCTGCATCGCTAGAGGATTATTGGCGAACGAGAAGCCTCCACACGTCTCTCTGCAACATTTGAGGCACTATGCTCGGCTAAGGCACACTCGCACCTTCTTCAGCTATCGCGGCTGTCTCAGCAAGGCAACTATCTGCTATCGAAGGTCAATAACATGGCCACCTGTGTTATCGAGAGCTCTCCTGCTCCTTACTGACTTCATTTTCAATCGAATATTTGCTGCGCTGGGGTGTAAGGTAAGTCCATACATGGATGGCTGTAAGCTTTTCGTCTTTTGCAACTGAAACCAAGTCTTTCAATACTGTTCGCTTTGTAGTTCCTACGGGATATGCGAGAAGATACTGAGAGCTTACCGCCTTAGACCATCATCTTAGTGTCGATGAGACCCGAGGAGCCTCGTTTATCAGCAACGTGAATTAGGTGTCACTGCTGCCGCGTCTATTGGGCCTTGCGTATCATTAAGCAGATTTGACATTTCACTGCCAGCAAGAGTTTCCTGCATAGTCCTCGATGGCTTCGAGCTCACTTAGGTCTTCGTAGGACTCGGGCGTTGTGCGCTTGGAGATCACACGAGATCGGCAACGTAGTCGTGGAAGTATGAAAGCGTTCGCGTGAAGACTGAGTTGTGTGCGACCAGCATTTGGAATCTCGCAAATCTTTGTACGGGGTACAACAAGTTCACATGCTAGGTTTGCCCGGTCTACATGAGCCGGTTTACCGGCATGTACGCGGAATCCGCTGCCATGGTGAAAGCAATGTATAGTCAATTGAGGCCGTGGAGCGGCAATCGTGTGTGCACACACAGAGGGGAATGAAATTTAGGCGAATATTTGTCCGAAGTATAGCAGGGTAATCCGTGGAATCAAACTTCCTATGCGTCTCGAAACATAGATACTTTGGCGATTTTCTGCATCACACAAGAGCCGTGACATTTCAAAATCCGGGGGTGATGGAACGCAGTGAATTATGTAATCACACGCTTTCCGCTTGGCTGGCAGCCTGGTCTGCCCGAGTACGATATCCTGAAGAACACTCCTTGTACCGAGAGTACCTAATTCAACGTAGTCTACAACTCCTTCCTCATCAGCTTAGCCAGCGATTGTCTTCGCCATACTCAGCCCATTAATCCACAAGTTCCCCGGAGATGGATATACGACTGCTACGCCCCTCAGACATACCACATGTCCAGCAGGCTAATATCACAAATCTACCGGAAAACTATTTCTTCAAATATTATATGTACCATGCTTTGAGCTGGCCCCAACTAAGCTATGTAGCCGTCGATGTATGTAATTACCCTTTCAATTAGCTCCATTGCACAGTCAGGAAGATTCCATTTCGTCGTTCTATACTTTGCTATACAGACCAAATCGCTGCTTGCTCCGCTTACGTGAACTGGAAGGTTTCTCGTCCGAAAAAGACGCCATATGACCCCCCAAAAGTTGTCGGTTACGTCCTCGCTAAGATGGAGGAAGAACCTGCGGACGGAGTTCAGCACGGTCATATTACGAGTTTGAGCGTCATGCGAACACATCGGAGATTAGGTCTAGCAGAGAAACTGATGCGTCAGAGCCGTGAGTGTGCTTCCACAATTTGTGGCACATAATCCTTCTTCGGTCCTTGGAAAAAGCTCACACTTCAATAGAGCGAGCAATGTTTGAGACATATGGAGCGCACTACGTCTCTTTACATGTCCGCATGTCGAACACTGCGGCTCTCCATCTCTATCGC
This sequence comes from Viridothelium virens, assembly GCA_010094025.1. Taxonomy (NCBI): domain Eukaryota; kingdom Fungi; phylum Ascomycota; class Dothideomycetes; order Trypetheliales; family Trypetheliaceae; genus Viridothelium; species Viridothelium virens. Next base: position 79,741 of record ML991829.1, on the reverse strand, counting down.
GACACCTTGGGCTTCAAAGTCGATAAGATCGAACCAAAGTACTATGCCGATGGCGAGGACGCGTATTCGATGAAGATGGATCTCTCTTACTTCCGAGAAGAGGCGGAGAGCAGCGAGGACGACGCTGAGGCGGTCGATGAAGGTGATGAGGTAGGTAGCGCGGGCAAGAAGGGCGAAGGGGAGGCTAAGAAGGGCAAGGGAAAGAAGAGGAAAGTCAAGGTTGGCAGGGGGCTGGGCGTTGGAGAACTAGTCGAGAGGAATGAGAGCGTTAAGCCATGAGTGCTTTCTTGCTATTCAAGCATCTTGCTATAAAGCATTCGAACCTGCTAATTGAATGAATCAAAGAAATCGAGGCCATATCTCGCATGCACTGCGGTGTTCCCTTGTCCATGATGTTTGTCCCTGCAAGTGCCAAACAGGGTGTCCTGATAGATGAGTTTGCCTTTCATCGTTCACTATACCCCACAGGTCGACAGCTACTCTGTATAAATCTAAGTGCAAGTCCGTCAAGGTAAATGGAAGAGTGCCAGTCGAGAATCCTAGAAAGTCTTCATGGACCTGGTCTGACTTCGAAGAGGATACTTGGAGGACCTCCGAGGATTGGCGCGTGTCCTTGGAATTGGATTGTTCGTGGCTTTCGGCATGATTCGAAGAGCCCCTCATTCCAGTCTTAACAGACGTGAAGGAGGTTTCGTATTAACTCGACATCAAACAACACACTCTTTTTGTAGAAGAGACTCTTGGATCTAGGCAAGCGATTACAGAAGGCAAACTTGAAGTCATTCGTATAAAGCCATCCTCGAAGAAGATCGAGCGTGTTGGGCGGTAATAGCTTTGATCTCTCTATCACAATCACTCCCTTCATAATCATAAGACTGCTGATCCGATAGCACCTCTTGCATGCAGCCAGCCTATCAATGTCGCCGTAGAAGTCCTCAACACCGACATATTTGAGGATCACGGAAAGAAGCTCCTCCGTTACGGATGAGAATGTGATGGTCGAGAAGCTGTGGTAAATTGCTTGAGTTAGAGAGTACGTGACTGCCGAAGACAAGCGAAAGGAAGACAACCCACGCGGGCAGAGAAGCTCTTGTGAAGTAGGAACTCCGCCGAAAGAATCATTTTCCAAGTGGGCCAATGTAAGACTGTTTCTGGATGTGATATACAGAGTTCGGGGGTTGTGTTGCGATCTTCTTGTCATCACTCGAGTTCGCAATCTCCGAGAGCCCGGCATCACCACCTTCAGTGATAGCTGTGTTGGGCGTATTATTAGAACCAAGTGATAAGAAATGGCCTCGCGAGTGACTCTTTTCTACTTCCCCCTTCTTTGACCTCGCGTTCTACTCCTTAACTTGCTACCTCGTCCGCTTCACTACTGATTCGATCCATCAGCTTGAATAACATCATATCATAATTCTGAGAGTACCTTCACATTAACATCATATCCTCCTCATAACTCTTCCTTCCGCCATCTGCCGGTGATAGACCCGCGCTCATCAGCACGTTCACCACCCTAACAGCACCCAAGATGGGTTCTTCATTCGATCTGAGTCCACCAATGGGACACACGACTTACAATACTCCGAATACCCGTAGGTGTTTTTGTTCTGGAAGAACGTCCGAAAATAGCAAGCAACTACTAAAGAGCGAGTGCAGTCTATTGGGACACAGAGTCTGCCCGGATGAATGATAGAGGCTCAAAAGGGCCTTTGACAGAACATGCCATCATCTTTGGATGTTCCAGGAAGAGATCCGCCAATAATGAGCAAGTCGATCACCTGAGCCCGTATAAGATTCAACGGTCGTCACTTGCGCAAGATATGCCATCGGCATACCGGCTGCGAAAACTTCGCAGTGAATTCCAAAAGCAGCAAGCAATGACTGCTTTTGGAAAAAACCGGGCTTCGAAATTCGCAGCTCGTAGCATGAGGAGGACACCCTCGCGTTCAGAAGTCAGATCGCTGAGACCAGAGATTGAAAGGCGACGTTCGGAGACAAAGGAGGAGAGGAAAAGGGCAGACGGGCTTAATGCCCAGCTTGTATTAGCCCGATACCAGAATGAGGTCAGCTCCGATAGTTATCGATGGCACTTTGAGAAACTGATGATTTAGGCCAATGCAAAAGAAACACAAGAAAGGTGGCGAGCTCTTGAAGAGTTCGCCAAAATTAAGGGGTGGGCCGCAGTTACTGCGGACACTGCCGTGTTTCAAACGATTGAAAAGGAGGTCGAGAGACTCAAAGAAGAGAACGCCAAGCTTAAAGAAGAAAATATGGCGTGCAGGAGAGAGCTCGAGGATGCTCGGAGGGCAAGTACATCCCGAGACATCCTCATCAATCAAGAGCAACAGACTGTCCTACATCTGAAAGGAGATGTTGATCAACTGAAGTCACAATTGGTCGAGAAAGACCAAAGACTTCACGGTCTGGAGGATCAAGTCCAGCATCTTCAAGAACAGAGTCTCAACCATACCAGCCAGCGATATGAAGACTCCGACAAGATGTCAGACTGGTCTATGAATGCCGCCGGGGGGTCCTCATCATCTCAACATTCAATCGCTGGCGACGAGGAGGAGGATGGAGAAGGAGAAGGAGAAGGAGAAGAAGAAGAAGAAGAGGGAGAGGACGGAGAGGAGGAGAAGACAGATGAGCTTCTTGATCATCCTTCCGTACACGACGCCAATTCAGACAAGCATGCGCAGAGAGGACCTTATTATCAGTCAAACCCTCAAAGCGAAGAATCGAGCGCGGGTCTGGACGACGAAGAGATTGACGAGTTCCTGGCGTCTCTGTCAGGTGGAGAAGAGGAAAAGAGCGTTTACGCGCTCGTAGAAGAGGAGTCAACGCTCCTGATGCTCCCCGACGAGCATTTAAGTCGGGTCGAGCAAGTGGAGCAGTTGAGGAGAATGGACAGTGAAGTGGTCACGGTAGCGCTGGCCCATGCTTTCACTGCAAAGACATTCAACAACATCTGGAACCTTCGGAAGTGGCCGCTGATAAAGAGCAATCGGTGGACGTTGAATCGGAGATTGATGCTGGACGCCGTTGAGGCGGTAAAGAGGTCACCCGAGTTCAACAACGTATTAAAATGGCTGCCTCAGCCTGACAGCAGGTGCTCGCGAGAGCGAAAGCTCCAGATGCTGGATGCGATAATGCCTAAAGACTCGTTGGAAGATGCTGAAGATGATGAGGAGCTGGCAGATTTCATGAATGAGACCAACCTAGCTGGGACGGCTGGTGAGTTGATGAAGTAACCCATACACCCACGAATTTTGGCTAACTCATTCAAGACTAAGCAGCACATTCCTGTGGCTCGTTTCTGGATGCTGGTTGATCTCTTTCATGCAAGAGTATATTTAAATTGGCCTGAGAAGCCATAACCCTATGAGGTTAATCATGTTCATTAAGACCAAAAGTCTATCCACTGCTTTTTGCTTGTAAACTACGGTACCTTACAGGTTGCTAGAATCTTTGAACTAATAGTCAACGGACAAGCTCACATTTTGCGTGACTGCTCTTATCGGACCGTACCTCATGAGGCTACGATGTGATTATGAGTAGGATAATGCACACAAAAGTGACATTCCTTGATGTAGTCATTGAGACAAAGAGAAACGAGGTGTCGTCTTGTTGAGCTTCTAGATCCGAGGAATGCCTCATGGCACTAGCCGCTTTGGGAGGACCTTTTCAGACCTGACATGGCAATCATGGATTTTCAATTTTCTTTCAGTTTTCTATTTTGACGTATAATTCCTTGGGGCTTAAGATATGAAGTCAAAGGTATCCCCTTCCTTGTCCCTTAGCATACCACCCACTCTCCTCGTCCCTACAATCCTCTCTAGCTTCAACGCATCCCACTTGGAAAACATAACCCTCGCCCCAACTTCCGCCGCATCCACCCTGCCCTCCGCAATCGTTTGTCCAAGAAACCCCTCAATTATTTCTCGATAGAATATTGGATTGTCGGGGAGCCCGTAGAACACCACCTTCTTCACGCCTCGAATCTTGTACCGCCGGAAGTGATGCGCACGCCCTGTATACAAGAGTACAGCATGTCGCCCGTTGAAGAAGTGCGCGCGAGCCCGTCGAACTTCCGGCATATCTGTGTACTCAGACACTGAGCCGAATGAAATGTTTTGTGTTGCGTTCGAGCTGGCAAAGTAATTTCGCAGCCGGACAAAGTCTAGATACGATGGGATAAAGATCAAAATCCCAGGTCCGCCAATCGTTGGGTCAGCTGGCTGTAGGTGTCGTGTGAGCGATGGAATGATGGCAGAAGTGAAGTAATTGAATCGAGCGTCCGGGTCGGCAGCGGGTGATGCAGGATTCATTCGAGAGAATGTTTGCTTTAGGGGAAGGTTAACAGAGAGATAGGAGCCATCGTATTCTGGCTGCACCTTTGCTTTTCCGGAGAAGTTCAACAAGCTGCTATTGAAGAGGTTGTTGAGCTCCGGCGTATTGTATGCAGAGAAAATGATGGTTTGCCGCCAGAATCTTGCATGACCGTCAAGGTACCAATTGCGTACTCGGCTGAAGTCGCAACCGTGTGCTTCTCTTGGCTGCAGGTTGAGGTGAGAGAAGACATACTCAACATGCTCCCAGTTCTGCTGTAGCATTGCGTCGGCTTGATCTACAATGACGACCTCGATTGAGCTAAGGAAGTCATGATCTCTCTTCTTGGGATCATCATTCTCCACAATTCTTCGCAGTCCTAGAGGACTTGCAAGAATTATATCCGAGGTATAAAATGGGGAGAAATAACGAACAGTCTTGCGCGTAAACTTCAAGCCGAGTCTGAAATCATTGTCGTCGTTCCCTTCGAAGAGCTCTCGGAAATCCTCCGGTCTGTCTTCCGCAAATTTATCTTCGTTGTTGGTGTAGCCGTCTTGGAAACGCTTCTTGTTCTCCTGTTGCTCGGGCTCACACAGTCTCATCATCGTCTCAATCATCTCAGCGCAGGATTGCCGCGTTTCAAGCAATAGAAGAACCCTTGGCCGAGTAAATCCTTGGTCCCTAAGTTCCAACTCATCACCATCACTCGCATTCGCCAGCTTTGCGTTATTCTTCAGCACTCGATCTCGGGTTTTGAAGACATGGTTCAAAACGTGCAAGCATGTTATGTAGCGTAGACTAGCAGCATTTTGCGCCGTTCTGGATGTGAAGAGCAGATCAGAATAGTTGAACACATATGGCACGAGCTCTCGCTGGAGCTCGTCAAAACTGGGAATGATGCTCTGGGCGGCTGCCGCCAGCCGCTTTTTAAGCTTCAAATTCTCGGGGCTTTTTGATTTGTTTTGGTAGTAGTGCGTATTCGTGCTCTTGGCTGAGCTTGGCATACTCAAAAATATCCTGTCTACAGTGTTTTGATGTTTTTCGACACGCCACGAATTCTGATCAATGTTTTGTATGCACTCAAACACACGATTTTCGTCAAATGACCCAAAATGTGTCTCGAATGGGTCGGAGCTATCTTCGTCTTCGTCTAAAGTCTCCTCCACGGGTGCTCCATCTGTTGTATCCTCCTCTTGGCCGTTTGCCTCCTTTAGAGGGTTCTCGTCTGCATCGTCTAATGCTGAGGTCTCTATTGCTGCTGAATTCGGACGATCGAGACGATCAAGCTTTCGTTTCTTCTTCCGAGGCTCGGCCTGTTCCGCCTCTTGCTGTAGTGACTGTAGCAGAATATTGTACGGGTTTGGCTTGACTATGGATTGCTCGTCTTCCTCACCATCAAGGTCGTCTTCGTACCGGCTCTCCGAGTCCTCGGAGGAATTTTCTGCTTCTCCATTTGGAGCACTTCCTGGCATTAGTCTTTAGCTGAGAATCAATTGAAGGGAAATCCAACTTACTCATTCTCTTCTGCCACTACCCGCTGCGTTGGAAACCTTTTCTTCGAGTGAGTTCCGTTGCGCTCTTGCCTCCTACCCTCAGGCCTGCCTCTGCTCCTTCCTCTAAAAGGCGCCATTTTTGAGCTGCTATGTAATGCCGAATTGCGGAAGAAGTTGTGCGGAAGTGTTTGCGGAGAAAATGTTAAGACAAAAACTTGGCGGTAGCACCCCACCAAGGCAAAATTCGGAGTTGGCGTCGCTGAATCCCATCCCCTACTAAACCCGCTGACCTGAACAAGAGAGGACTCAGTATTCAGAGTGAATCGGAGTACTCTCGTTACGACCAAGCCGCAACCATGGGGGATACCGACTCCTTTCTCCACCTCGCAAGACCGCTGGGACCAGCAGCGGTGGGATCGCAGCCTTCAACGCAACCACTTAATGTTATCATACAGCCTCAAGTGCGTAAAGCCTAATTGCAAATCCAATGTCCCTGACTGACTGTATCAAAGGCCGTATTCTCCATTCTCGACCATTCCCTCCACCGCAACACCGACCAAGAGCGCGTCATCGGCACCCTCCTTGGCACCCGCAGCGAAGACGGGACCGAAGTCGAGATCCGCAACTGCTATGCTGTCCCGCATACTGAGACCGCCGAGCAGGTCGAGGTCGACATGGACTACCAGAAGCAGATGCTCGCCCTACACCTGCGCGCCAACCCGAAGGAAGTGCTGGTCGGGTGGTACGCCACGAGCGCGGAGCTCAACACCTTTTCGGCGCTAATCCAGAACTTCTACGGACAGCAGGGTGATGGCACGTGGCCGCATCCGGCGGTGCATCTGACGGTGAGCACAGTACCGGGAAAGGACATAGAGGCGAGGACGTATATCAGTGCGCCAATTGGGGTGACGGCGGAGAGGGCAGCGGATAGCTGTTTGTTCATTCCCGTGACTTATGAGATCAAATATGGGGAATCGGAAAAGAGTGGGTTGGAGTTAGTATCAGGGGCGAAGGAGAGGGAAGACCGGACAACCGGGGTTTTTACGGATATTGAGTCGCTAGAGAGAGCGATCGAGCAGGTACTGGAGATGCTGGATCGAGTATCGAATTACGTCAACAACGTTCTGGACGAAGATGCGACTCCGTCAAGTGCGTTGGGTCAGTTCTTGATGAATGCATTATCACTGGCGCCCAAGGTTGATCCCGCCGATATTGAGCGAGATTTGTCAGTCTCCATTGTGTCCTATAGAAAAGCAAAGCTAATGCTCAGCAGCAACAATCACCTCCAGGATATCCTTCTTGTATCATATCTGTCGAATACCATTAGAACCCAGATCGACCTATCCAACCGCCTCGCCACGGCTGCTTTGACGCTCGGGTCTGGTGATCCATTAGCAGAGGGTGGTAGTGGCTCGGGAGGTGGGCAGAAAGGTGGTCAACAGGATCAAAGAAGAGGCAAGCCTAGAAATCAGAACCGCGGCGACTGATCTTTGAGTATAGATGATCGTGAGTTCTGAAATATTTCCGGCTTTGCTACGATATGGACGATCTCCTCGGTCAACGTGGTCGATGTAGGTCAATCGTCGTCCTCACTCCTGACTGAGGGCGTCCAAAGGAGCGACTCCGATATTGCGGTCCGTTTGGGAGGAATGAAGGCTCTATCTCTCCATTCAGGAAGCACATATGGTTTTACGTGGCACCTGCTTTGGCATATGTACGCATGAATGCATGGGAAAAGTATGGCGTTCGGTGTTCGACAGCTAGACAATGCTAGCGTACCTGGCTGTCATTCCCAGCCTAGATAGAGAACGATCTGAGTCTCTCAAGCACTGATCTAATGACAATGACGAGTATGATGCCACCATGAGTGATCACACCTATCAATGCTCCCACAGTCCCTGAACGCCTCGCTATGCCTCCAGTGAAAATCTGATCTCGGCCCAGATGCATTCTCGCTTCTGATCAACCGTCACTTACGTCCTCGTCCTTAACAATCTTTGCCCTCTTCCTTGGCCTCTCCTCGTCTCCAGCTCCTTCATCTTTCGCCGCCTTCATCTCGTCCTCAAAGTCAAATCCCCTCCTCTGATTCTTGATCTCAGCGTCCCGCGCTAACATGTCGGCGACGCGTCCGAGCTTCTTGCCATCCTTGCGCAGCGTGAACTTGAAGTCGTCTACCTTGATCTTCGCGCGGCGACTGTACGAGGCGCATAGAGCGGCTTCGTGGCATGTTTCGATGATGAAGTCGGTGATGATTTCGTCGAGGGTGCGGATTGTAGAAGGAAGGGAAGGAGGCGTATCGCCGAAGGCGTAGAGGAAAGCTTCTACTAAGGCATCATCGTGGAGTGAGTGATCAACGTTACGTCTGACGTTCTTCGTGGGCTTGGTAGGCATGGTGAAACAGGTGCTTTTGGTATAGACGAGGTCGCATCGTAGAGTTGTAGAGGAGAAACTCACAGTCTGAGGTTGCAAATTGCTGGCCTTTTTGGCGCATGCGCATGCGCGGCTCGGCCATCGTGATGTCAGGTAGCTGTGAAGCTATTTGCAGGCATGCGCACTTGACATGAAGCAGTGAGTGTAGAATGTCGTTGCAATTGAAGAGTGACGTCCGTGGGGAAAGGATATGGGGGTGGCCGAAACTTTTATTGTGAGCTCCCGGGCCGGGCTCATTTAAGTTAATACCTTAGGTACGAGTATCGGCCACCTCCAATGTCCCTAAGCCCCCTGGAAGTAGCAGACGGTAGGCACATGCCTTCTGACAACTTTCAAAGCCGCAATCACAAGACGGACCCACGAGCATCTATCAGAGCCCTCATACTTAAAGTGGGTGAAGATCAAGATGGTAAGCAGATTCCCAGCTTTTGGAACTTGGAGCTCCCCAGACTGATTTCGACATGCAGGCCGCGCTCTTCAATTTTCAGTCCCTGCTCATGGTAATGCTCCTCCTCATCTGTACATGCGCCTACGCACACTCTATTTTCCCCGGCATCATGGACAGAAATAAAGATGGGTAAGGGGCATTCTGGGTCATCTCATTTCCTAGGCATAAGATATTGACTTCGAGACACAGGGCTTTTGGGATCTTCTGGAAATTCGCGCGCATAGGCGAGCGTTTGAGCCCATACGTTAGTTTATGCTGCGTAGCAATGGCTGTGAGTAAATACAACCTTTCTGATAGAGAGCCGACTCTGTTGACGAGGACGGCTCAGGTCTCGCTTCTCATTCAATAATGCAGAAATGCCAGCGGCTGCGAAAGGTCTTCCGGGTGTCATTTTAGCGTAGGCGTTGGGTGGACGGGTCGGATCGGTCGAAAAAGCGATCGTGTCGGTGCATGTGTACAATACACAGATATCCTTCGGAGGTTCCCCAAAACGATGGTAATCATGAATACTTATGTGGGGAATGTACATCTACGAACTGTCACAGGCATCCAAGGTTCTCTAATCAAATGCCAATGAAAGGCCTTCGGTTGTTTTCCATGTATATGTACAGAACTATTACACTAAGTCGTTTCATCGTTAGCGGGAAACAACTTTTGTTGCTTGCAGACAACAGAAAAGCAATAGGAGAAGAGAGAGAGAGACAACTCGAGAAAAACCACCACTTGAGAAAAGTGGGCAGCTCGCTCCCGATTGGCGAGGCCATCCCAGCCTCTAATTCCGCACAATAATGGAATCGCTAATAATCAGACACACTGTAACAATCTCACAAAACAGGGAAAGAGGAAAATCGACTACAAGGCACTGCTGCTGACACTATCTGCCGCCTTTGCGACCAGATTTACTGGATTGGCCCAACTCCGTTTTTCTCGCCTTTGGTCGTGGACCAACAAGTTCCCGGTCGCTTCCAGCATCATCCACAATATCCGTCTCCCCATCAAGCAATTTCACGGAGCCGTTACTATCGCGCATTCTCACATTTCCATCAGGGTCGGGGTGATGTTCAGATCTCGCGTCCTCATCCTCGTCATCTTCTCCACGATCGCTCACCAGACCAGGGTTAGACTCCAGCGTATGTGGTGATAGCTCGGGTGTTTCAGGTATCTCTTCTGCACGAGGAATCTGGGCCAGGCGTGGAGGTGCAAGACTGGTTGGTCGAGACGGTGCTGAGCGGGCTTGAATCTTACTGCTGCCTTGAGGCTGCCTGTGCCCTTTCCTGCTGCTGGGACGATCGAGAGGCGCTTGTGCCACACCTACTCCAGTCATTGGGCGTACACCCCCTGCCGTAGTAGGCCTTCCCGTGGCAAGTGAGGACCTGGGCACATGACTAGCAGGGGTTGGCAGCTCTGACTCATCACCGGATTCCTCAGGCTCAGATCCTATGTCGACCTTCTCCCGGGATGTAGCGACCAGTTGAGCGAGGTCTATATTTGACCCATTACGTTGCAGCCACTGAGAAAGGTGCGGAGTTGCGGGAGAGGGTGCAAATGGAGAAGACGCTGACCCAATCGGTCGGGACAACGGCGTTGACTTGGCTATCTTGGACTTTGGCATTTCGGCTGGAGCAACTTTGGAATTTCCTTCCTCAGGATCCTGCATCGGTGAATCGCCGCGATTTTCACTGAGTAGCGACGCTCTCTTTGAAAGGCGGGAAGCGGCGCGTAACTCTGCTGGAGGTTCTGCTGTAATGTAAGGATGCACCAATTGGGAATTGCTCGAAGGCGGCGCTGTAGCACTACTGGGTTGCTGGGTCTCCATCGGTGTGGACACTTCATTTGGATCGACTGGCTGTCCACAAGCTATGGCTGCTGCATCGTGACTCTTGTAGTCTCTGTGGTGTGCGATGCGACAATGATTGAGAAAGCCTTGTGCGCTTGAGAAGTTGCCTCGATGACAATCGGTGCAGACTAATTTGACCAGTTGTCCGTCCGAAGCGCGTTTGATAATGAGGGGACCAGCTTTCTCCTTGGGGGTGGGGTAATCAGCAGGCAATGACTGAAAGTTACCGCCAGTCGAGATCCGGGACAACCGGCCTTTGCCACCTATTGACTGTCGGGGATCCGCAGTTTGACCACCTCGTAGAGACCGACCTTCTGCACCGGGAGCAAATGACTGATTGTAGGCTTGCAGCTGCTGTTGGGAAACTGAGTCAAAATTTGTGTTCGGAATAAGCCATTTCGAGTAATGCCTTGCGTACGGTCCATCAGTTACACCCCAAGGTGCGGCGTACTGCGGTCGAGTGAATCCTGAGTGTGGCTCCACGGCCGGACCTGTGCCCGAGCTGACTGCCTCTGTAATGCGTTGTGATCCAGGGTATGGTATCAGCTGGCAGCGACGGATTTGCTCGAGAGAGATTTGACATTTAGCTAGTTCTTGTTCAATCAAGCGTAGTTCTCGATGTTTGAGGAGAATCTCCTGGTTAATGATAATTTGAATAGTTTCGCTTAATGAGTTTGAAGCCTGATTCATATTCAATACTGTATCTTGACAGGAGGTTGGTTGTTTTGGAGGAACGTTCTCGGGTTTTGGTGAGGAGCTTGGTGGTTGTTGATCCAGTGGTGCCTGCCTAAATTGAGCTTTCTCTTTATCTGCAGGTTTCACTTGGCTCTTCTCCTTCATCCCGGACTTTTTCTCGCCATGCGCTTCCACAATGGGTGTGGACTTTAGCGTGTCCATCTCTGGTGCATGCTTGTCTTGGAAACACTCCACCGCCCCTTTTTGTCTTTTTGTCTCCGGCGTGTTTGTCGCCAGTGGCAAATCTGCAGAGTCACTTCTCTTTCTTTTGAACTTATTGAGGTATGGTATTTCAACCATGGGACTCTGTCGCGGTTTTTGATAGTCGAGACGTTCGCCGACTTGTTCGGTCGCCCAAGGCAACCTGAATATGGTTTGCATCATAGGGAAAGGCGATGCGATTGTCATGTGTCATCGGCAGAAAAGCTACTGTGTAGAATTCTGTGTATCGCCAGTAACGTTGCTGCGCTGACAGGCTTATCTCTGAGAGGTTGCCTAACGAAGATTGCGCCGCAGCGACAAAAAGGGCGCAACCACTAGAGAAAGGACATTAAAAGGAGTAGGTGCGAAGCAATAAAATGAACGGCAAGAAGTGAATGACCAAAACAGTGGTGAGAGGCGTATTGCAGTCGTGTTCTGGAGATGGAGTTCGGTAGCCAAGGATGAGGCGAAGATGATGAAATGGGGCGCCGGAGCTAAGGAGCGTGGATTACAAATAGTAACACAATCCTTCGAAGGTGTAAGGCTCGAGGTCCAGCTGGAGCAAAGGTAAGGGCGGTGCGGCCGTGATAGAGGCAGAAAGTAGGAAAGTGAGTTCGGGATGTGAAGGCCAAAGGGCAGTGTTGGTCAAGGGAGAAAGTGGTGATGGTCAGACAAATCGACCCGGTCGCGGGAGAGGAAGAAGCACGGGAAATGGACCCACGGCAGTAGATTGCGCTACGACCTGATCCAGCGATGCAATACGGGGGGCTGACGCATGAGAGGCGATCCCCCCTGGCACGGTTAGTTGCACTTCACGCCGCGACGAGACGAAGGAGCTCCCTGATTGGTACGTGGGCACCAGCCGGCGGAATTCGGCCCTAGGCACGCTGAGGCGCTTTTCCAGAACAAATGATGTGCAGCGACTTGAGACATCAGTTTGGAGTTGTGATGCTTTGACAATCTCAAAACGTGTGGGAAAGGCTTGATTTTTCTAGGAAAGTATCTTGACTGGACAGATATCCGCCTCCATCGAAAGCCACTGACTCTTGTTTGTTTGCATGGAAAGCGACGGGCATTTACATACCTCGGACCCCAAGTAACGCGCGTTCCCTTCTCAACTCGTGAATCAATACGTCAGGCATCCACAGCAATCTTCCTCACCTAACCACCAGCGACCACGAGTGTTGAGCGGCGTTCTCCTTGGGTAACGTTGAGTATCAGCTCGTACGAACGAAGCGAGATCTCCACCTAGGTAGTTTCTTGCCTTTGTTTGTATGAAGCAGCCTGGTCTACGTTAATCTCCACTCATTTTCCAGGAGACTGTCACGTGTTGTGCTGGTTGGCTTATGTAATGTCCCCTACCTCGGATTTGCTCTTAGGTAGAGTAGAGGCCGTGCGAAATTATACCTCAGCGAGGAACAAGGTATACTCCGTACCGCATAGATCGTTCGGCGCTCCATGCATCCACATATCAACGGGTCAGAAAACTTTGTCTGTCTATCCTACAGCTGGGAGTGATTGCCAATGGCAATTCTTCGGAATTTCCCGTACACTACAGTCATATGAACTATTGCCGATCTCCACCTCAGCCACATTATGCCTTCATTCTTCCGTTTTCGAATTTGAGAAAGGTCACTTATCACTCTCGTGATGACTATGAGAAGTGAATTCAAGAAGCAGAAACTTGCCCACGTTTCAGACGCAGGTGGATCTGACGGCCCACATATTCCAGAAGCCGCACGAGCATCAAAGAACAGAGAAGACGCTCTGCTTAACGTCCTCGCCGAGAATCAAAGACGCAAACTCCCAGGGCTAGGCAGCGAGAAAACCGATAGTGACGCAAATAAACGCGCTTTGTCTGCGGATGACCCAGCCTTTGAGAATGCTACAGACGGAGCCACAGCCGCTAACGCTCGACTTAAGAACTATACTTTGCCAAAGCTTACAAAAGAGCTTGAGGTTCTCAGCCGCTACGATGTGAGGATGATGTCAGTGATCTCTTCAACTAAGATACGCAACAAAGTCCAGCAGGCCACTCAAATCCTGACCTCAGCCTCTACTGAAGGGACTTCACAAAAGCCTATCATACTCGCTCTCACGGCAAGAGAAGGTGTTGCATCTAAGCTCATCACTATTGCTGAGATCACTAAGCGAAACCTTGACGATAAGAAAATGCCCTGGTTTCAATACTCATGCGTTGAACCGAAGATGGTTGAGATTGAACGGAAGCTTTCGAACAGCGACAAGCGAGATAACGCTTCTGAAGATGACAGTGAAGATGGCCTGGCTTTCGAGACCATGCTTTCCGCGATCGAACGTAAATTGGTGGCCAAACCAAAATTTCGCGCCGTGCCCGTCATGTCCATCTTTCTATCACGTGTTCCCGTCAAGGAATTGAAGGATGCTCACGGGTATGCACAACGTGATCGACACGATCGATAGACTGACTTTACTACAGAGTACAAAATTCTCAGACTTGAGGACCTTTGCTACTTGCGCTGCGAGAGTGCTTAGGACGCAACCCATTTTGGCAACTTCACCGTGTTACGGAAGCGCATTGCATCTCTCTGATCAGACGCTGCGCCCGGGATCTCATGCCTCTCTCTCTCATTTCACTTTGTTTAAGCCTCCGGCTCAGTGTGTCCTTGGGTCTGGATCAGAGTGTACTACAACCTACATCGCTCCGAATCATGGAATCGACGGCTGTCCAGGCAAACATGAGAGTTCAAACTCCGCAGCTACCGCTCACCCAGTACGATGTCGAGCGCCAAAACTTGATCGAGAAGACTTTAGATGGAATGCCTCCGCCGAATCAGCAATGAGTCCCCCAGCGCGACCATTTCTAACGAAGTCTTCATTCGTTTCGGACAAGTTAGCCTAGATGCCGTCATGAGTCGTTACAGGTCAGTCGGTTTGTCATCTGATCCTGATACAGTGCTGATGCGCCTGTAGTGCTGTCATCTACGCTGAAGTCTCTGCGTCTCACTTGGACGCTTTTCTTCAATCGCTCCACCTGTCACTTGGTGGCGTGCTTGAGAGGATGACTGAAGGGAGTTTACTTGATTTTGATATTGAATCCCATTGATCATTATTAGTCCTTATCGTAAATAAGACAGCAATGAAATTACAATAAGAATGTTCCGAAGACCAAAGCATAAAGCCATACTATCCGAACCTCATAAAGCAGGGGTCACCAAACCACACAAATCCTCCCATTTCCTACAAAACCCTTGCATTCTTGAATCTTCACCCTCTTCTCAACTCACCAACCAAGCGCACAATCCCCCATTCCCCACACAAATCACCGCAAATAGCACCAATCCGCCGCACCACCCAACCCAGCTCGTGCTCCGCCCACTCACCAGACACCCCAACCCGACACACGCAAACACCAGATTCACCACGATCCCGAACAGAATCCCCGCGTCAACCTCGTACGCCTGCTTGTGCCGCCCCGTTGCCGCGAGGACGCAAACGACGGCGAGGATGGTGGTCGAAGCGGAGAAGGTGAGGACGGTGAGGGTGCCGCGAATGCGCTCGTAGCGCGCTGTCGTAGAGGCCGGATCGGCTTCGAGGGGGGGTAGGAGGGCGGTGGTGTGGGTGTGCATGCGGTTGCTGTAGGTGCGGGAGCGGGAGGGAGGGGCCGGATGGGAATGGGCGCGTAGCTTGAAGGGGTTGAAGGTGCCGTAGGACCAGGGTTTGCGTGGTGAGGTGTGCGCTGAGGAGCTGCTGGAGGAGGAGGAGCTGTCGTCGGGGAGGCCGTCTTCAGTGGTGCTGGTGTTGTCTCCAGAGGGGTGGGTCCTGGTATCAGTGGCAGAGCGAGTACGATGCCATGAGGGGAGGAGCTTGCCGAACCATTGCTTGAAGGACGTGCCGCTGTGAGGGTCGACCCAGATGACATAGGCGTCGTCGTGGCCGTCCTCGGGATCGTCGTATTCGTTCCAGTATCTCTGTTCTGAACTGTTTCTTGCGAGAGGGCTAGCTTCGGCATAGGCTCTCCGTCTTTTCCGAGGATTATTTGCGTTCGCTTCCTTGTGTTCGGACGTGATGGCGTAATTCCCAGGCTTTGGTAAACTAACTGCAGTATCGCTGCTCTCAAATGGTTCTGGTGCTGATGCCACACGAGAAGACGTGCCATCTTTTTGGTCAAGGCTTGTAGCATTCAGAAAAGAGTGGCTTGTACGTCGGGCTTCGCCATGGGTGACGGGCACCTTCCGGATGTCTTGAGTTAGTTTAGATATCCAGTGAGGCGGCTGCATGTTCTGCGGCCTACAGCAATCCCACAGAGCATGTGTTTCGATTGAGAACCCTGGAATTCGCTCGACTAAATGACTCTGGTCTAATTCTTGGATAATGGCATCAGCGCCTTCGCTCATTTGCCTGATGTGGAGAACTGCATGAGGAAACGGCTTAGAGTTTAGACGTAGATTCGACATGCTACTGTAGTTTGATAGGTCTTCTGACTTCATCCTGGATAAAGAAATGTTTCTATCAAGAACAGCCCATACAGATTTAGCCGAGTCCCGCTCCAAGCCCGTGAAGTGCGTCCGCTTGCTGCAAATGCCCACAAGCGGTTTGACATGTGGATTATCTCTAATCCAATCCCGTATTGCATCATCAGTAGGGCCGAAGTCGAAGATGGGCATTTCCGAGATCGGAGTTCCAGGTACTGATGAGCTGCGTCGAAAGGGGATTTGAGTATCCAAAAAAGACGCTAAATACTTTACTTTTAATTTGCTTGATATAATGCCATCGAGAGCGCAATCGGCTTTTGGCTGAAGAGATACAGTAGCCTCACTGCTACTATTATACCTAACACTCAGTCGAACCAAAGGCGGTGCATCCACACTGGAATACCTGCTGTTCTGCTCCTCAGATAAGTAATGGGGGTCCTCAATGACAATGGTATTAAGATCATCTTCGCTGTCCAATGGTGACGGGGGCTGGGAAGCAGTCGCCGATTTTCCTCGGAACTGAGTGGAAGAGGATTGAGATGTTAGATTATCGCTATTTGAAGAGAGAAGCAGTCGCATATGATGTAACAACAGCACCTGCAGCTCAACAATATTGTCATAGTGGACCCAGTAGGATGCAACTCTCCTCCAGATGTCTCTTGGTGTTGTGGCAAAAGCGGTATCAATCACGGTAGTAGACGGGCTTCTAAGTCTTGGTTGCTGAGAATTGGTCGCCTGAGACTCATTAAACTTCTGCGTAGTGGAAATGGTGAGCTGCGGTTGACTCGGAACCCGTAAATTTACGTCGTTGTGGTCCGCACTCTTCCTGTAAAATGCTGGCTCGAAAGGAGCCCGAACGTCTTGTAGAGCTTCTGCCCACTTTGCCAAAAGAGGCGCAAGGTCAATGGTGGAAAAACTTCCAGATTTGTTAAGATCTGTTTTGAAGCGTTGCACAAGCACTTCGGAGTGTGTCCATTTCTTGTACTTCTTAAGAAGCTTAGAGAAGGCAAGTCGCTGGGCTCCAATATATCTTGAGAGCGAACGTAACTCATTTCCAGCTCTGTTCATAGCTTTTCAGCTATGCGCTCCACCATTCTTTTCTCTATACAACGTACCTTAGAATGTCGTTCTCCAATCTAGCATATCGTTCGAGTCGCTTTGCCGTGATCTTGATGACCCTGGTAGCACGAAGACGGTCATTCATTTGTCTTATCTGTTTCTCGAGGCTTCCTGTGCACCAGCCGTCAGCGGCGCAATGCGAAGATCACACATCGAGAAGCTCACCTAATCGTCTTTGGATTTCACCGATCTTGCTCCGTACGAATAGATCGATAAGCTGATGCTGCTCAAGCAAAATGCCATACAAGGCATCTTCGAAACTTCTCTCAATTCCGCCACCTTGACCTGGAATGGAGACTGCCCCTCCGCTATCCGGCGTGGTGTGCATTTTGATCATGCGTTTGATATCATCGTAGTCGACATTGTCTAGCGCTGTTAGCGATTGCTATCTGATACGGTCAATGACGAATATGAACAGTCTTACAATGGCTCCATTCGGGTATTGATCTCTGGTGGAGCGTTTGTCCGTACTTCATAGTCCCTGATGCTCATAGAAAATTTGCTTTGCAATTGCAAGAAAAGGTGCAATCAGAATGACAATGTACAAGAATATAATATATCTCTCTGGATATCGTTACTAATAGAACAAAATTGCTGTCTATCAAGCTTTCGTTGTCGTGAGTACAGGCGATTTCATGTGTGAGGAGTGGGATGTGAGAAGGGCAAGACCGGCCTTGAGGAAGACATCATGTTAGGGAAGTGAGCACGCGACACCTCGACCGAGCTAATGGAGCTCGGAAGCAAGCTATGGGAGGAAATGGGAGGCTTAGTACAGAAGATTATGCGTGAAGCAGTGATAATGTCAATGGTTCGATGAGGATTGGACTCGAAAAAGCCGTGATTATGTACGGGTCGGCAGAATGCCCGAGGCTAAGAAACGCGATTGTCCAATCAGCTCATCCCGATGCCATTGGCTTCAACGGTTTTTCTTCACGCTGACAGGGATACACTGATAGCAGCGCATACGACTAATCGAATGGCAGAGCTCCGGGGCGGGGCTCGTTCGCCTTCCGGGAAAAAGATTACAACAACCTGCAAGAGGGCAGA
This sequence comes from Viridothelium virens, assembly GCA_010094025.1. NCBI lineage: Eukaryota > Fungi > Ascomycota > Dothideomycetes > Trypetheliales > Trypetheliaceae > Viridothelium > Viridothelium virens. The sequence continues at coordinate 61,648 of ML991829.1, read as the reverse complement.
TGGGCCCATTGCAACGCAGCTATTGATGTATCGCCGCTTTAGAGGTATCTAGGCTGGGTGTCAAACAACCTAAAACAACGATCATTGCCTCTTGGCTACCCGTGAATCAAGGTCAGATGCCACCGGAAGAGAGTAAACCTCGGGGCGAGTCCTGAGGATCCTTGGACGAGAGCAGTTTTTCGCCATTATCTTGACCCATAGCTTCGCAAGTCATTCCACTTTTCTGTGGAGCTCATCCGACCGCTTCGAACTACTTCCATTTCGCCGAGGAACATCACTATATCTCAGACCTTTAATGTGATGATGCTTTGGTTCACTAAAATCACATTGGGGAAGTGCTGTCGGTAGTTGAGTATTGGCTAGCCTCAAGGAGAATCCTTGAAATGGGCCATGATGGTAATGGTGAAGGATGCAGATCATACAGAGACACTATGCAGACTGATCCAGATTTGTGGGTCGCTTTACCTTGAGAGATATCAGGCGTTAGCGTTCTCAACGTCTTCTGCAGGTAGGATAGAATCGCCAATCGATGCGGTTGCATGCGTTCAAGCAGCGAGGATTGAGCGCTAGGGATAGTACACATTAGTGCAGTAGATCATCTTCAGACCCCATCCTAACCCCTGATCGCATAGCTATCAGCGAAAAATGGAATCTCAAGGTGTAATATGGGCGTGTCTATTAGTCTAGAGAACAATTTCTATCAACTCGAGTTCAAGCCATGACTGATGCAAGATTCCGTACTGGATTCATCACTATTTTACACCAATCAGATCAACCACCGGGCACCCAGGGCCGTTTTTTCTAGAAGTAGCGAGTGGAGATGTTGCGGGCTCTCCGCCTCCGCTGGGAAGTTCATACAACTCCCTCCTTTCTCCACCTTCCGTCGCCCTTAGCTCCACGACACAAACTTCTTGTCCTCTGCAAGCGCGAAGGTGAAGTCAGCGTCTCATTGCCTATTTAACGGTATCCAATTTTCTCCGCAGTTCCGATCTTCATTTTTTGGTGAAAAATCCACCTCTGGCCTATGAATCTAAACCCCTTCACCTCTTTCGATCAAGATGACTTATTGCTCTCAACTCCAAATGCACAGAAACTACGAAGAACAATACACTGAGCTATTCTCTTTCCAATGATACTGGAATCAATTGAAAATTCAAAACTTTGATTTTTGGTGTAAATTCCAACTCCGTGTGGTCGACCCACATTATACAAACCAACCCCCTTTCTCCCTTTCAACAAACACAACGGGTTAACCACATGATGGCAAGCACTTATAATACGAAGGCGAAGCCTAGAATTTATGCGCTTTCGAATGCACCAGCTTTTATCCTAAAATTCGATAAAAAATTTTGACCGGTTTACGAAAGCTGGAATGTCCGAAAACGCTCTTTGAAACCAGATTTTGTATGAGACTTTTGCTTTCAGCTCGAATATCTCTACAGTCCCTTCTTGTTTTGGGCATATTCTGGTAGCGCCAAAGCTCCGCGTGTCAGTACTATCGAATGCCGGATCGAGCGCTTGATTATCGGCTCTGTGCATTGATTTATTTGCGTCTAAAGTCAGATTCTGGTTTTTTGGCTGGACGAGAAAGTTGAGCGACTGTAAGTCTGTGCGTCATGCCCCATTGGGATAGTAGTAGGTGGAGCGGGGTGCGGCGGAGCGGGCTGGCGGGGTACTGTGCAGGGACTATGAATTTTAGGTAGGGATATTTGTAGAAAAGCTTGATATGCCCACATCGTACTTTTTCTGAACATCAAAAACTCGCACTCTTACCGGTCGAGGGACAGAAACGGAGTGACATGATACTTCAAAATAATCATGGGCCTTCAAACTTGCTCGAAGTGCTCGCGCAGTCACCCCATGACTTCCTACAACCCACAAACGATTTACATAATGCAGCGCTTGTTCTAACCAAACGATACTTGGATCCTGTCGCATCGAACGTAAGCGCAAAGCAGCAATTTGAGTACCAGGAGTCGCGTAGAAAACGTAAACGCGGAGAAGAGGGAAATGTTTCAAGGCCATTACAGCTTAAACAAATCCACGTCGAAGGGTTTGGGATAGACCAGGTTTTCGAACAGGCGAAAAAAATTTTAAGCGCTACAAGGCATGAGCTAGCAAGAGCGATACCTGAGCTTGAAGCAACAACTCAGTCCCTTGAGAATGGCAATCTGGACACTGGCGCCGAAAGGAAGGAGCAAAAGTCGACTACTGGTGGCACTAAGCTTGTGCGTTTTGAAGATAACCCTTCAGAAGCTAATTCTTCAGATGAAAGCAGTCTAGGAGAAGAGGGTGTTGATTGGGAATATGACGGTGACGATATAAGTGTGGGCGAAGAGTTGGAAGATGGAAACGAGGTGCAGCGTTTGCACAGGGACACGCCAGACAATGAAAGGTCGTCTGAGGGTCTAGATGACCTCGAGCGCATCGACCACGACGATCTTAGTGACGGTAGTGAAGTCGCGAATGGAGATTCTAGCACCTTTGTTGCTGACCTTAACGGACTCAATGATGGGTTCTTTTCAATCGACGACTTCAATAGGAACTCCGAGTTCCTGGAGCAACAAGACGTACGAGGTGATCCGAACGATGGAGCAGCAAGTGATGAAGAGGATATCGATTGGAGCACTAATCCACTTTTCGGAAATGCCGACATTGCCAAAGTGCATGGCAACACACGCGACAACGAGGATGAAAATAGTGACGATGATGACGAGGGTCCAACCTTTGGTGATTCAGCCGGATCTAGTGATCAGGATGAGGATGAGGAAATGGCTTTCTTGGAAGAGGACAGTCAAGACGTGGGAGCAATGGGAAACACAAATGACATCTTATACGCCGACTTCTTCGCCCCACCAGCGCGCAAAGCCAGTAAAAAGAAACGCGGTCGACCGAATCCACATAACTTCCCAGAGAAAGATACGCAAAAAGATCAACAGAGACTTGATGGGCAGGAAGACGAAGTAGAGCGCACGATGTCGTCTGTCCACCATGATCTCTTCGATGACGCACTTTCTGAGAACGAGTCCGAAGATCTTCTCAGCGACGCTGATCCAGGTGACCCAAAATCTCGGCGCTCTAATCACGAGCGCCGCCAAGCAAAGATTGCCGAGGAAATACGTCGACTCGAAGCTGCAAACGTTGCTAAACGCGAGTGGACACTCTCTGGTGAAGCCCGGGCAGCCGATCGTCCAATAAACTCCCTTCTGGAAGAAGACCTAGACTTCGAGCGGGCCGGCAAACCGGTCCCTGTGATCACCCAGGAGGTCAGCGAGGATATCGAGGCCCTCATCAAGCGCCGCATCCTCGCCCAAGATTTCGACGAGGTCATTCGCCGCCGTCCTGATGATCTGGTTACCGGCCCTGATGCTCGGCGAGGCCGACAACGAGTCGAGCTTGACGACACGAAACCGGTTCAGGGGCTGGCAGAGGAGTATGAGCAAGAGCATTTGCGCCGCACAGATCCAGATTATGTAGATGCGAGGGATGAAAAGTTGAAGAAGGAACATCAGGAGATTGAATCATTGTGGAAGGACGTTAGCGCAAGGCTGGATGCGCTGACCAATTGGCACTATAAACCGAAACCAGCAGCTCCAAATCTGGAAGTCCGAGTCGATATGCCGACGGTTATGATGGAAGATGCTCAACCGGCGGTCGGAGGCGACGTCGGCGGTGCAAGCATGTTGGCTCCTCAAGAGGTGTACGCAGCAGGGGAGGCTCATGTGGGAGATGATGTTGTGGCAACAAAGGGCGGGATGCCAGTCAGTAGGGAGGAGATGAGCAGAGAAGAGAAGACTCGAAGGCGAAGAAGAAAGAAGGAAAGAACAAGGAAAGCTGGTGCACAGGAGGAGGTGAAGGAAAGCGAGAAGACAAGAGAAAAGAAGGCAGTACTTGGAGATTTGAAGCGAGGAGGCGTGAAAGTGATTGGGAAGAAGGGAGACATTGTTGATGTTGAGGGTAACCGAGTCAAAGGGCAGCAAACGAAGACTGGTGGAGCATATAAATTATAGCAGTCATACGACGGATCTATAAGAGATATTACTTGAAAATCTCAATTCGTTATCTAAGACGTCTCCCCGACGGAGATTTAATTTCAAACTCAACGTGCCCTATCTCATCCATCGTCAAGATCCGGCCATATAACTCAGGCAGTGGTGGTTGACCTCTGTACCTGGCAAGCCTTTTCGCCTCGGAAGGAGTGCGCTCATACGCTCATCTGTGTAACCTCTGCTAGATAGATGAGGGCGAAGAGCGCCCGCTTCGCTCCAGTAGAGTTGATAGCTGTACTCATAATCTTCGCAGCTCATGCTTCCAGTTGAAGCACCTTAGCGTATGGATGTGTGGCTTCAGTCCCCCTCCTCTTCCTCTTCCTGCTCCTCCTCTTCGATCTCCCTCTCCCTTCTCGCTTCCTCCTCTTCCTCCTTTTCCCTAACATGCATAGCCTCCACCAGCTCACCTCCCTCCATACCGACAGCCTCTCCATCCACAGCCTCGCTTCCGTTCTGCTTTGCCTTTTGCTGCTGCTCTATGCGATCCCTCACGAGCCGACTAATTGCATTATTCGTCCTTGTATTTAGTCTCTCCATCCTCTTGTCTACATCTCTCTTCAAGTCCCAATTCGGCTTTTTAGGCTGCAATTTGAATAGATCAAGCTCCTTGTCATCCTTGGCATCTTCCTCAGCTTTCTTCTTCACCTCTGCTGCTAGTGCTTCGGCTTTGGCTTCTAGAGTCTCCACATTCGCGTCTGGAGCAGTTTCGAAGCCGAGCTTAGGGCCACGGGTCTCCAGGTCGTAGTTGCGGCCGCTGACAAAGGTACTCGCAGATTGGGGAGTGGGCGACGCGCTTTCTCCATTGAGGTCGTCTTGAGCAGAGTCTGGCTCTTTTCGTTTGAGAGATTTGAGCTTGGCGAGCCGTTCTTTCCGTTGCTGAGCCGCCACTTCCAGCGAGGTTTGAGAAGCCATTCCTGCTTGATATGTGTGAGGGATAGCTGTGTTCAGGTTGGGAGTATTTTGGTGGAGCTTAGTCTGTTCGAGAGGGAAGGGTAGAAGGTTATAGATATGTAGGGATTCCGGAGGTGATCTTTTTCGACCTTTGAAGTGTGGCGCATGCAAGCACAAGCCACACAGCCGGATGCGACTTTTCTCAAATCTCATCCCCGTTTTCCCCGATTAAAAGGTACTCCAATGTCGTCTTTCTTTCCCGCGCCTGATGCAACGTGCATGCCTTTCTTCGTTGCGGAATATCAATCCTTTAGAGTTGCCAATTTTACCATTCCTCGCGCCCCGAGTGTTCCTAGAATGGCCTACCTCTTTGCAGTCCCGTCGATACTTGAAAATTGGACCGATTCGAGAATACTCCCATTCACAGCTAGCCCCGGCTGGCTTCGAAGAAGAAAGGAACGATGGTACTGCCGACCAAAGAGAATATGAATCTTCTCTACCGGGCACTTATGTGGAGGACTTTGCCGAAACCTTTCGCAAAGACAAAGCTCAGCAAAAGATGCATACCTACATCGACAGTGCAGTAGCTAGCGAACAGGCCTCTCAGTCCTTGGGTGAAGCCGAAGTTGCAACTACGACGTACTTGCCAATCATGAGCAATAAACCGCAGGAAAACAAGTTTGATTTTGGGGCAACCACTCGTCCATTCGAGTCGCATACGCCCGTTACAGGCACATCAAATAATGAGCGGATACCTAGTCCTTTTGGAGAAACCGAAGACTCATTCGGAACGAGGAATTCCATCACAAGCGTGTCACACAATGAGCAGACGACTGATCCTTTGGGAGAAACTGAAAACTCATTCGGAGAATACACCCCCATCACTAGTACAACAGATACGAAGGAGATACTGGATTCCTCGGGAGAAACTGAATCTTCATTTGGAACGTACATGCCCATCGCTCGCACCCCAAATGCCAAGGAGGCACTGAATTCTTCGGAAGAGACTGTATCTCCATCTGGACCCTACACGTCCATAGCAAGTTCTGGGGAGGCTTTCCATCTTGAGGAACCATCTCATTCCTCTGGATCATCTCGCACAGATTTCTCTACGTCTTCAACACAAAGTTATACCCAGTTGCGAGGGGCATATCCTCATACTCTAGATGAGCAAGTGGAGCAGCTATTTCCACAAGGACCTCGAGATAAGTTGCAACAACTTGCTGAGGACGCTTTCAGCTCTAGTAAACTCGACTACTTCGGGCTCACGTGGGCCAACAAATTGCTTCAAGTTGCCAATGAGGTTGAATCAGATACCCGGAGACCTCTAGAAATGATGTCCGATGATATGCTGGAAAAAGCAAGCCGCCTAGGAAAGTATCTTTTGCTGTTCGATGGTAAAAAATGCTTCGCATCAATCTTCCAGTTTTGGCAGTCCTGCGTGGAGCTTGCTCCACATACAGTACCGTTCCTACTATGCCTTTTACAAGACTCTCCTTCAAAAGCTCTTCATGCACTTCTCTCTAGTTGTGCGTCTTCGTTTTATGATCGCATAGACACATTGCAACTATCGGGACATCCACCTACGTGGGATCAGTTTCCGGAAAAGTATCTGGCGGACGCTTTGGATCTTATCGCAGCATACTATCATCAAACCGGCTCTGGGGGCTCTGCGGCCTTTGATGAGATCCATTCTGAGGTCATGAAGGCTCTCTCCACCTCCAAGAAAGGATCTCGAGCGATAAACAATTTGACGTCATATGCTCTTAGGAGAAACTGCAGCCAAGAACAGATGGCCAGTCTTTACGATATATTTCTATCCAAAAGCGTTCCACTTAGTCAAGCTGCTCAGCTACACTTTGCATATTCCTTTGGTCTCAATGGGCAATATAGACGGGCATTTGAGGTTATGGAACAGGCAATTTCCTGTGGTGGGGATCCCAAGGGTAAGGATTTCCAGTCAATTTCCACTTTAACGCTACGTCGAAGCATGCTCTCCCCAAATGGTTATCACGACAACCCCTCCATCATAGCCACAATGCTTAATCTCGGCATTCCCATCAACATGCAACATTATACTGTGGTCATTCTCAATGCAGTTGAAGCTGAAGATCATTCGACGGCACTGCGCACCTACAATCTTCTCAAGGAAAATGGGCCGATCACGCATCCTTGGGTTTACAGCGCCATGCTAAAGAGCTGTTCGTCCAGCCTCAATATCGATACGTTCCGAATGGTCCATCGAGATATTTTGGACTCGGGGATGTTGTCGAACGATTATATTGCGGGGGGCCTACTTGTCACATTGGATGCTTTCCTTCTCCGGGAGCATAAAACTCGAGATACGGCAGCATTCCATGAGCTTGTCAAACTTTTCTGCCAGATCTGGGATCCGGCACCGCTTGCCGACCTTGGAATCTTACCTCTTCGATTATTCAATGTAAGCCCAGGGATGAGGAAGGCAACGTCGTTTGCGGTCGGGGTGGTTCTGGCTGCCTTTGTGCGTGCTCAGATAAGAAAGCAGAATCCTAGTCTATTCATACTAGAAAAGACATACCGCGTCTTTCGAAGGCTTGTTGAATCAGGACATGAACTAGTGGCGCCATTGGTTGAATTCACCTATGTCCCAAATGCATTTCTCTACGCATTTGCTCAAACGTCAGATCACCTCACTAGTTGCCTTGACATCATGAAGGATATGGCGGCGCCCCTGCCTGACACCGCAATTGCTCCGCATTTTGGACAACCCATCCGACCTGCTCATCCAGATGAGATTTCCTGGAATATCCTCTTGTTATACTTCTCGCGACATGGACAGACAGCAGCAGCCGAGAGAACATTAGAAATCATGCATGAGCGCGGAGTGAGACCTGATGTGGTGACTTGGAATACCCTCACGTGTAGTTATAAGACGGCTCATGACGTAAACGGACTGTTTGGTGTGTTGCTTCGCATGGGTACAAGTGGGTTCAAGATGAACGGTCATACTCTAAAAAACCTCAAGTATGTCAAGGATAGACAGAAATTGTTCAGCACTCTCGATCGTGCGCAGGGAACAACATACAGCGACGAAGACCGGAACCTTCTGGACGCGGGTTCTTTCTTTGATGGGAGAGGGCCTACTGAGGGTGACCAGTGGCAAAAAAATCAAAACACACAAGAATCTATAGGATCAGATATTGCCAGCCTAGTGGGCACGTTACAAAATGGCCCACCGCAACCTACTTCACTCATGGAAACCTTATACCCGACTTGAGCTTTGTGGACACGGCAGGTTTGGAATTGCATATGATGAGCAATGAGGACTTTCCCGCTCCAGTGTATTATTTATGTCCCCTTTTTGAGGAACGATACCCATTTTCCCAATCAATGCAGGAATTGGTTTAATGATTATGTATAGAATCTTCCTCAATCTTGTATTTATAGTAGTGAGGGATAAATCAACTAATCCTCTCTTCGATGCCACACCTCTGGTACCCATGTGACAGTAACTAGGAGACCCATTGTTCTTGGTGAGTTCAGCATCGTTTAGCCCGTCCTCAGGCGCATCCAGACCGTTTTCTTCTTCCCAGGCTTCTGTTCCGTACACTCTGCATCTTTTGCGTACTCACCGCTCAGACGCTTGTTGACAAGCCGCTTCTTGACACTCTTCTCATGACTCCCTCCATCGACTGCCCCATCACTTGTCCCAGAGTTTCCCACCTTTCCCCCCACCTCCTCCACGCCCAACGACAAACTCCCTAAGCCCAATCCAGTCAAATTCCCACTCTCCTGTACGCCGACCTCACCAACCCCATCTGTCCCACCCACATCCTCCGTCCCCGCTTCCTCCCCTCCTTCCAAAACAACCCCCCCACCCACCTCCCCTCCCTCAAAAAAACTCCCATCCCCTCCCCTCCCCTTCTCCACCACCCCCTCCTTCACCCGCCCCCACCGCGCCAAAAAATCCACCCGGACCTTCTCCTCCAGCCTCTCCCTCCCCTTCTCCCGCCCATCCCACCACCGCCCGACCTCGCGCCTCGGCACCGCCCACGCCGGCACCACCCCGCCAAACCGGCCCACGTACTGCGCCACGCTCTCCTCGACCACGCGTACGCCCGCGCCCGCCTGGTGCTCCCAGCTCCACCAGATGCGCTCGAGGGGCCAGACGAGCGGGCGTCCGAAGGTGCGCCAGCGCTGCTCTTGCGCTGCGCGGGCGTTGGCGCGGGCGAGGATCTCTTGTTCGTAGGGGGAAGGGGTGGGAGCCGTGGGGTGCAGGTGGAGGGAGTCGGTTGGTGTTGGTGGTGGTGGGAGTGGCAGTGGCAGTGATAGTGACGGTGGTTGTTGTTGTTGTCGAGGTGGCGATGGTGGCGAGAGTGGGAGTGAAGGAGCGGGATGGGCGTGTGCGGAGGCGTGCTGCATGGCGAGGCGCTGCAGCTCGGCGGCTTGCTGGGTTGAGAGATGGTGTAGCTCGGCGGCGTGGCGGGCCGAAAGGGCGTGGGCTTCGGCGATGTGGTCGGTGGTTACAGGGATGCTGTAGTTGGTCGTAGGAAGAGGGGGAATCTCGGTCTGGGTGGTGGTGTGTAGACTCGATGCGGCGGCTTCTGCTTCGGCTGCCTTGGCTATTACGATGCAGCCTGGGCACAAACCGGAGATAGCCTCCTCTTGGATGTTGAACCACTGGCAAGGGATGGGTGGCTTGCGAGGGTGTAGTTGGGAGGGGCAGCGCTGGGTGGTGAGGATGAGGTTGTGAGCGCAAGTGAAAGTGTAGTTCGTCCGGAGGCACATAATCGCTTGAGAGAGTTAATCCAATATAGTGATCCGCGTTGATGGACCAGGGGAGCCCTGAGATTCAATAGACGTGCTTGAAAATTGGTCGCTGTCTCTTGATGTGGTGGTAACAGATCGTTATAGTCTGAACGCTTGAAGCCTTACAAGACTTTCGCTGACGTTTGACAATGTCGAGATCCAAGATTGCGAAAAGGGTGCCCAGCTCTCTGGGCGAGGTACAGAACTTATGTCGGTGGTCGACGGTGGTAGATGGCGTATGCACGAGAAAATAGAGCCTCCTTGGTTAAGAAGTAAATATTAGACCAAGAAGATGTGGGTAGCCTTTAAGTTTCTTGCGATGGAGTGGCAGAGCAGGGTGGGGTGCTGTTTGTTGTGATATGTGTGTTGTTAAAAGACTCTCACAGCGAGTGTAAACAATAACTTACACTCACTCTTCATATTTTTGATTATTGACGCGGCATGACTTCAGATGATAAGAACCTCGTGTCCTGCCGGCCATTCATGAAAGTTTGGATGCTTAAACCACGCTCACTTCCGACATCAACCAGGTTGACCAGCTTCATCCATGAAGCCTAGCCAACGAGGGTAGTGAAGAAAGGACAGAGGTGAGACCATCGAGATCCCTGATCACTACCGCATGCGTATACTCCAGCTAATTGTCAAAGCGTGCGCTCGATGATGGGAATGATGCGGGCGGACCCCCTGCGCGAGGTGTCTATTAAAGGCTTTGGCGTCTGTTCAAGAACTTGGCGATCCGCGCCATTTAGGTCGGCGATGAGCCATCAGATACTCCAATTCCGTCAGAGGATCAGGCGTAGGGAGAGGAACCCATGGCTGGAAATCAACGAAGTCTTCAAGTTGTCGCAGATGCCGAACAGCCTCAGCAACATCTTCCTGGATCATATTACTGAACACTTCGTCTGCCTCTGCACCCATGAAGTTTCCTTCGCCAATTGGGACTGTTTGATTCATTCGGCCCTCCTCACGTGTGGCGATTGGTTCGATCGCTAACTCAATCTCGGCCGCAAAGGTTTGCTCGTCCAGCAGGTCTTCTTCAGCCGAACTGAAGGACTCCATGTCTGCATTGGAAATGGTATCGCCACCAAAAGTATTGATGGACGGAATAAATTGGGAATCTGTGTCGACCAGGTCGCTTACATCGGTCTGGGTCGATCTAGTGGATGGAGAGCATGGATCGCCTACGATGGTACGGGTTGACGCAGTGGATGGGGAGCCTGGGTCGGCTAGTTCGCTTGCGACGGTGTAGGTCGAATCAGGAGAAGGAGACCTCGAACGCCCTGAGGGTCTTAAATTCGAGACATCAAAAGCGGAGGTTGAAGCAGTACATGACAATGTCTTCGTATGGCTCGATCCCTCATTTCTCGATTCAGTCCGTGTCTGATGATGCTGAGACTGTTTGCGCAATTGTTTGAATTTTTGCTCGTAGTAGAAGGCTGTCGGGGATGATTTCTCAGATTGTATCGAGCGGCCTTGTTCTGGCGACTGTGCCAAGACGTCCTCGTGATCGATGACATAGCCGTTGTCATCGAAGTAAATATGCATCTTGATGGATGACCTAGCGTGGTTGTAAAGGATGTCAGCAATAAGGCTGTAAGTGAGCCCGTTATAGTCCGAGAGAAAAAAAAGAGTGAGCTGGCGTTAGTAGAGATAGGAATATTTCCTATCATTAATGTCCTCCCTATGAACCATGGTACACCGAAAGCAACAGCAGCCAGGACGCGCGGTCCATGCGACACCATCCCTTCAAAATAATGGGGCCTTTTTAAGGCAAGCGGAACACATAGCACATATACCTGAACTTGCAAGCCATATTCACTGAAGCGAGAGTATTATCTTCCTAATGTGGATTCTGGGTACACCTTTTTCTGCTCGACCTTCGTCGCTCCTTTGTCTCCCTCCGCTGCCAGCTTCTCAAATTTCTGGACCATTTCTTCCAGTGCATTCTCACCGTCTTCCCGGAAACGTGTGACCTTGCGGATGTTGTTGGCAGTAATATCGTTGATCTCTTGCCCCTTTTCCCTTAGCCTAGCCAATGTCCTCGCTGTCATAGCAAACCGCATATCCCTAGGCCCATCCACCAGCTCCAGTAATGCCGAACGTGCTTGGTCTTCTTTGACTGGTTCTAAGAGCGAAACACGGGTATAGCCTCCGGCTCTGTCGGCATAGCGTTCTCTAAGCGGCCCGAAGAGTCTTGGGACAGTTTGTAGAGGTCTCTGTGCATTGAAGTCACTATTTTTGAACAGATAGATTGCTGAGAATGCTTTTTGAATAGCATCGTGGCTTGAAGACTTACAAACACTTTTGAATGCGCACTCCTCTTGCTAGCTTCTGTGTTCCTCTTACCCAACGTGATGAGCTTCTCGGCTAGACGCTGAGCTTCCTTTGCTTTGTGCCACGTTGTGCATATCGACTCGTGCTCGAAAAGTGATGTGACGAGATTTTTGAGCAATGCTTGTCTGTGTGATGACTTCCGTGACAACGTCCGATATTTCATGTGTCCGCCGGCCATGATGGGGAAAGGTTCTCAGTTGAGGGATCGGTAATCTCACACGTGGTCGCAGATATTGGACTACTGCAGAGTCAAGTGGATAGGTCTCTAGTATGGTTCTCCTTTGACAGAGAAAGCCACGATATTGCTTGTTTTAGTAGAGGGTACTTGCTTGATACGGAAATATAGATTGGTGGAGACAGCCTTCAATTTTGGCCGCAAAGTTTCCACCTCCCGTCCCGACCTCCGAACGACACATGCTCATCTCGGATTGGGAATTTTGCTTCGACAACATGGCACGCATGGATACCTGAATTCTCATTGGATTGAAGGTACCCAGTCAACTTTAAAAAGCCTGCGGGGATCTTGCTTCCAAATATTCACTCTCTGAAAGTCAACAAATTGGCGCTTGCAATGGGCTTCACCACAGGCTTTGTATAACCTCCCAGGATTCATCTAAATAACAATCTTTCTGACTATGAGCCCTCAGATCGGAGGCGTCACTCTCACGACCTCTCTACTCTATCTCAGCATCGCTATTCACCAACGTAATCGCGCCGCACAATCCACGCTCCTCCGACACCAGGCCGCAACCCTTAACAACTTTGTCGAGCCTGCCCCTCTGCCATCTCTACCCACTACATGGGAAGCGCGCTTGAATTGGAGTGAGGCTTGGAAGGATCGATGGAATGCGGAACTCGAGAATGCGGTAAGGAGGCTCTACGCGGTGGATTGGAACGGGGTAAGAGATGGGCTTGAGGATGGTGCTGCTGCATTATGGGCGAGGGCATTTAAGAAGGCGAGGGAAGAGGCTCCGAGTCCGCCCGAAATCAATAGTGCAAAATGAAAAGCGTGAGATGAATCAAAGGTGTGGAGTCTCTGTCTGAGCCTCTGAGGGACCTTTATAGATGCGATATGGTCTACGCTGATAGTTTCAAGATACCCTGTTTTACTATCTCAATTCAATTCATTCTTGGTAGGCTACAATTTTCTCGCCCCTAGCAAAGAGATTCACGATGAGAAGCTCGGGCACATAGTCTCAGGCATGCTGATTGCTCACACGACGCCGCAACATCACCATCGTGAGCAGGTTCGTTAGGCAAAGCCAGAAACAGGACATGCAGTGTCGATGATTGTATTTCCTGTGGGCTTTGTCATGATTGTGTTGGGAATTCGAGGTTTTGGATAGCAGTTCAGCATGCAGGAAGGAGTAACACGGAGTCAATTAAGCTACCAGCTCCTGGACGTTCCGAAGATATGGTACCACGCGAGATAAGACGAGTAGCTGCTAATTTGGCGACTTCTGCTCTTTACTTAATTTAATCAGTGCCATCGCAGCACCAGTAAGACTGTATGAATTGAAGAAGCTAGTTTCCGATATGCAACGCGTGATGCTTGCGAGTACAATAAAGCACCGCCAAACATGTACTCCGTAATTGAGCCTATCGTCAGGTTCCACACCAGAGGCAATACTTTTTGTTACTCGCTTGCCCATGATGATGCAACCGAAGCAGGAAATCTAGTATACAGTCAATATATTGCTCCGAGTTCCAGAATCATATGCACATCTGTCCAGTCTATACCTTAAGGACAGAAGACAGACAAATTAAAAACTACATGAAGCTTAAGACGGCCACAAAACTACAATATTGTAGATTATCTTGCGCGAAAACCGAAAAATCTGCACATGCTACAGACACCATCTCATGCTTTGTTTATGTCCTTGGAGTTTCGCATTATGAATTTGCTTTATAAGGAGATGGACTGCAAACCATATATAAGTTAGGTAGCTTTTAGCAGAGCTTGAGGCGGTGAAACACCGTGTTATATGAGTGGCAGACAATTTATTGTAGATGACACAATAATTGGCAATGCTGGCAAGTTTCAGAGGAGGTGGAAGTGAGGTGGAAGTGAAATGGAGGTGTGCTAACTCCATGACAGGTCTTGGCAGCATACATCTGTTTTTTGAAGCTTGGGGTCGGCGTACCCTAGCTACATTAAGCGTGTTAGAACTTAGCTTATGCAAAAACCGATGCATCCGGACTAGACCTGATCCGGCAGCATCGATTCCAGAACGCCTCGTAACAAATGCTTTATAGGCGTACGCATAGACTTGGTCGCCTTCTCCAATTTGTATTGTACTGATCAAGGAATTGGACGGTCAGCTGTACGGTTGCATCCTGACTTTGACATTGCGCGATTCTTAGTGGTTATCTCACTCTGATCTGAACCTACCGATTTCTGGTTACGCTAAAGGTACCTAACCTCAGCGGCTTAGGTAAGGTGGTCCACTGCTGGAGATCTTTCCGCGGCCGATCACCGTCCAATCTTGACTGCAGCTTGCACTGAAAACATCCTAACACCACTTGCGCTGGAGATTTCTCTGGCTCGTCGCTCTTTCTGATACCCTTACAGCCGAGCTTGCAGAGTGCCACTTCGCACGAGCTCGACAGAGGCTCTTCTTCTAATCACCCCGGTATCAGCCTGCGCGCAGAGATCATCGCCTTCACAATCAAAAATGGCAGAGACGGAGGTCCGTCACCCGGACGACAATCTGGACATTCAGGACGAAGAGAACCATGATGAAGTATGACTAATCCCAGGTGCGCAGCTCACACCTTCGGTGTGTGACTGTCACCGAACCCGCCCCTCTGCTACTTTACTTCACTTCTACCTTCTCTGCCACCGACACTGACACTTCTTCTTCGCAGGAGGAAATTTCAGCAATGAAGAAGCGCGTCGAAGAGATGGAGGCAGAAGCAGCGAAATTGCGCGAAATGCAGGCGAGCCTTGACCAGCAGTCAAACGATCTACGTGAGAACAAAGAAGATGTGGATGCGCGGAGCATATTTGTGGGCAACGTTGATTACGGCGCGTCGCCGGAGGAGATTCAGGCTCACTTCCAGAGCTGTGGTTCCATCAACCGAGTGACGATACTGCTGGATAAGTTTACTGGGCATCCAAAGGGGTCAGTATTTAAGAGTTGGAGTCATTGTTCATTTGTAGCATGCCTCTACTGTTGAAAAACCTTCGCTACCTGGCAAGAGTTTGGCAGTAAGAGACGGAACGCTAATCGGGCGTATGCAGGTATGCGTATGTGGAGTTCACAGAACCAAGTCTCGTTGCTCAAGCCCTCGTTCTTAACGAGAGTGTCTTTCGAGGTCGCAACCTCAAGGTGGATCGATCCCAGTTCAATCCTCCCTTTTTCATGACTAACATACACTTCAGGTAGTTCCTAAGCGCACGAATCTGCCAGGCATGACGCGGGGTGGTCGCGGGGGTGGACGCGGTGCGCCTAGAGGTGGTCGTGGTGGCTACGGCTCTCCTTACGGCGGTCGTGGCGGAGGATTTGGCTATGGAGCTCCATCATATCCACCTCGTGGAGGGTGAGTGCATCGTGATATCATGTTCCATTCGCTTTCAATTTTTAGCAATGGCTAACACTCCATACAGGTATCGTGGCGGTTATCGTGGACGCGGTCGCGGAGGATATGCGCCCTACTAGCGGATGAGATCGCCTTCAGAGAGCCCTCCATCGATCAGCAACTGAACTTTTTCACGAGGTGTTCGAGGCGAGTGGCGAGATTCCCTTCGAGGTTGTGATGTATTATATAATTCAATTCTGAGGTGGGAGGGGAAGGTAAGACAGGAGAACAGTAGACTCGAATCCTCAAATGGAATCAATGGAACGGCTATTAGCTTGCACTGGTCTCAAAATCGTCGACATGTGCAAAGCCGTCTTCATGTTGTTACTTGAACTGGCAGACTCTATAGTTTGGGCGTACAAAATCGCCGCTTTCCACTATCGCGGACTAGATTGGAAGGAACCCTATCTTTCAAAGCTAGGTACGGTAGGTAGTAATGGAATCCAATGATTGCTCAAGGCATGGGCTCCTACTCTCGCTATCAATCTCTTTCTGTTGACTAGCTCCAGAGAAGAGCCAAGGAAATAAGTCCTGTGGCAATGGTAGGCTCTTCCGCAGAAGAGCAAAATGGGCGAAAGCGAGTGTCGGTGACCTCTCACATGGGTGAACCGAGCGTAAGAGTGACGCCTTGTGCAAGCAGGTACGGACGGTGCAAAGTGTTGTTAATATGTAGACGTCGCTGGGCAAGTGGATGTCTCACCTAGGCCGCTTCTCGCGCGGGGCTCTCAGTGACTTCAGCCCTCGACCTCCAACAACGCCCGTACCTTTCCAATCTAGCCTTTTAACATATCGTCTTCGTTTTGAAGCATCGTTCGTTTCTGCTTGGTGATATTGCATCTCATTCGGCACCATTTGGATCCCTGCACCAGAGCGTTAGCCGCCGCCTGGATGTGCACAGCCCCCCCGCGGCGGGCTGGATAACAAAGCTTCGTGACGACTTTGCGTTTACTGGCATCTGACTTTCCAGCCCAAGCGTAGCTTTCCTCCTAATTCCAAGTGTCCTATCCTGAAGAGACGTACCTTTTGCGAGCGACGTGCACTTTGCAGCTATGGAGCTGCCGTCAAATCCGAATCTGAGGGTAACCAGTGCGTACTCTCAGACTCGAAGCACGCCGTCTTCTTGCGAGCTAATGTTGCTGGATAGTCATTGCTGCGGACGGCCTGTATAAACGCGATGTCTTTAGTGAGCACATCCATTGACCTATCTTCCGGACTGTATGCTAATGGTACGGCAGGATTTCCGGATCCTTTCGCAGTTGCCACCATCGGTGGGGAGCAAACGAAGACAACGAGTGTCATTAAAAAGACACTGAATCCCTACTGGAATGAAAGCTTTGACATGTATGAGGATTCCACACGCGCCGTCCTGGTCCTGAGCTGATACAACGATCGTAGGAAAGCAACGGAAGAGAGCATACTTGCAGTGCAGATATTTGACCAGAAGAAATTCAAGAAGAAGGATCAAGGTTTCTTGGGTGTCATTAATGTCCGCATCGGAAGTGTTATTGACCTGGAAGTCGGTGGCGATGGTCTGACTCCTGGAATTTGAGCACGTGTTGAGGGAATGTCTAACACGACGTTACAGAGATGATCACGAGGGACCTGAAAAAGTCGAATGATAACGTGGTCGTACACGGCAAGCTTATCCTGAATCTTTCTACCAATCTAAGACAACCTATCCACCAAACGAACTCCAATTCTCTCGGTCGCCCCTCCGTGTCTACGGCGCCTTCCATAAACGGAGCATCAAGCGCACAAACCCCGTCAACGCCTATTGCTGCGCAATCGGCAACTTCACTCAATCCAGAACATCCTCAGCCTCAAAGAGCTTCCAGTTCCACAGCTGGGCCACAACGTCAACCTAGTGGGTCTGGACCGTCAGCCATGCCGAATGGACACACCGGGCAAAGACGAAATGGAGCAGGAGGCTTCACTGAGTTTGAAGATAGCCAAGGAAGATTACCGAATGGATGGGAGCGTCGAGAAGACAATCTCGGAAGGACATACTATGTGGATCACAACACAAGGCAAACGACATGGATTCGACCTGCAGCTGCTTTCAATGCAAGTGACCAGCGGACCGCAATGGAGGCCCAAACCCAGGCAGAGCGCACTAGACATCAAAATCGTATGCTTCCGGAGGACAGAACAGGGGCAAGCTCTCCGTCACTGTCCGAAAGGCAGCAACATTCCCCGCCAAGTGGAGGCAACACGAACGCGGTCTCGATGATGGCAACAGGTGCCACAACTGCTGGAAGCGGGGAATTGCCAGCTGGTTGGGAACAGAGGCATACACCAGAAGGTCGCGCTTATTTTGTTGATCATAACACTCGAACGACGACATGGGTAGATCCCCGCCGGCAGCAATACATCCGCATGTATGGTCAAAACACCAATAACAGTATCCAACAACAACCAGTCTCGCAGCTTGGTCCCCTCCCAAGCGGGTGGGAGATGCGACTCACCAATACTGCAAGAGTGTACTTCGTTGACCACAACACCAAAACGACGACTTGGGATGACCCTCGCTTGCCATCTTCCCTGGATCAAAACGTACCCCAATACAAGCGTGACTTCAGGCGGAAACTCATATATTTCCGATCGCAACCCGCGCTCAGAATTTTGTCAGGTCAATGTCATGTCAAAGTTCGCCGGACGCACATTTTTGAAGACTCGTACGCAGAGATTATGCGCCAGAGCCCATCAGACCTGAAGAAGCGATTGATGATCAAGTTCGACGGCGAAGACGGGCTTGACTACGGTGGTCTTTCGAGGTACGTCACACGAAGCCTATTCCATCTTCGATGACGTGGTCCACTAACTCAAGACAGAGAGTTTTTCTTTCTTTTATCACACGAAATGTTCAATCCTTTCTATTGTTTGTTCGAATATTCAGCTCACGACAACTACACGCTACAGATCAACCCACACTCTGGAATTAATCCTGAGCACCTTAACTATTTCAAGTTCATTGGTAGGGTCGTCGGTTTAGCCATTTTCCATCGGCGTTTCTTAGATGCTTTCTTCATCGGCGCCTTCTATAAAATGATTCTGCGGAAAAAGGTCGTTTTACAGGACATGGAAGGAGTAGATGCTGATTTCCACCGCAACTTGAACTGGATGCTGTGAGTATCTTTGTGGCTCCCCTGACGCCCTAAGTCTAACAAGTTGCAGTGAAAATGACATTGACGGAGTTTTGGACATTGAATTCTCCACAGAGGACGAAAGGTTCGGTGAAACTGTTAATGTCGACCTCAAACCAGACGGAAGCAACATTCCAGTGACGAACGAGAATAAGAGAGAATATGTCGAGTATGTTCCGTGTCTTGTTTACGCATCATTCTGCAAGTCCAAATTAACAAGTGCAGGTTGATAACTGAGTGGCGCATCCAAAAGCGCGTCGAAGAGCAGTTCAATGCTTTTGTGACCGGCTTTCACGAACTCATTCCTGCTGATTTGGTGAACGTCTTCGATGAACGCGAGCTAGAGCTTTTGATCGGGGGTATTGCCGAGATTGATGTTGATGATTGGAAGAAGCATACAGATTATCGGGGTTATACCGAGTCAGACCCTGTTATTGCCAATTTCTGGAAGGTACGAAGTCAATTTCCATTATTCTGGTACCGAGTCTAATCCATGTGCTGCAGTGCATTCGAAGTTGGGATGCGGAACAGAAGACACGATTACTCCAATTTGCCACTGGCACATCTCGCATTCCAGTAAATGGCTTCAAAGACCTTCAAGGCAGCGACGGGCCCAGGAGATTCACCATTGAAAAGTCGGGTGAAGTCAGGCAGCTTCCAAAATCTCACACATGGTAAGGCCTATAGCATATCAGAACTTCACCGAGACTGTTCAGCTAATGTGTCTTCAAGTTTCAACCGTCTTGATCTGCCACCATATGAAACGTTGGATCAGCTGCGTGAGAAGCTGACAATTGCCGTTGAAGAGACGATGGGCTTTGGCCAAGAGTAGACGATAAGCGACTGAACCAATCAACGGTCCAAGTCGGCACAGGGCTAAGTGGGATCAGTGGGCGGCAGGCGAAGGTTTCTACGGTAAATGGCGCTTTCACTTGCTGTATTACATACACTTGGCATGAATACATAGGGATGCGAGCAACAGAATCGAGTCCAGCAGTAGTCGCACTGGCCAAGAATGTTCTCATTTCCAACAACTTGCAGAGTCTCGAGTGTGGCATGCAATCGGGAAGTGCTTGCGGTTGACGACAGCTTGCGGGTCACTTATTGGGCGTGTCGGATGTGACTATTGGAAAAAGCAGAGATCAGCGTCGGAACATTAGGAGGGTGCTCCAATGCTGAGCTCTATCTGGGGATGGTCAGCAGGGAGCTCTGTTCATGTTTTCATTGTTCTATTGGAGCCGAATTCTTACAGCCGAAACAAACAACTAGGTAATCACTCTGAAGATGCACGATTCATTCTCACATTACGGAGTATCAGTCGATCAACGTGTCTCAACAATGAAAACGCTCCGGCCCAGCCACGCCAGCGCACCCAACTCAAAGTTTCCCAAAAGATAAACAAGCGGCAAATGAGGCATTGCAACCCGTAGACCGCCGAACAGAATTATCATTGCTCCCATCCCTCTCCAACCAAGACGCGCGTCGGGCTTATACATTCTGCAGGTCACGGCACGAACGGGTTATGGAGGGGGGAACCGTAAGAAGTCTCCGCCTTGATCGGGAGACCATACCGGAGCTGGGTAGCACAGTGCAGCAAAAGCCAATGAAGGGATTCAAAAACACGATGTTCATGACGCTTTACTCTAAGCAGGTCTAGCTCATGTTTCGCTCCGCCAGATCGAGAAGCAGGGTCTGGGCTCAATCTGGGGTTCGCCTGCCTCATATATATGGCGCCTCCCTTAAAATTCTCCTTTTTGCCCAACATCCAAACATCCATCCTTTATCAAGCGCCCATCACTCGTTCTGGGACTTTTCATTCACCGAATTCTTGATCTTAAGCAAAGCATTCTACCTATACAGAATTTCTACCCGTTTCCAAGCAAGCTGTTTATCATACACATCTTAATCAAAATGCATTTCTCAACCGCTCTGATCCTTGCTACTGCTGGCTTCGCCGCCGCTCAGACCACGACCTCGAGCGCGTCTTCTGGATCCTCTTCGTGTGCGGCTCAGACGTACGTACATCCATGCGTGGCTTGCATTTTGAGTCTCGCTGAGCCTCTGGGGCCCTCTTTGCTAACATATCCCAGCACTCTCGACGTTTGCGTTAGCCAGTTCCAGCCACGACTGAACGCGTGTGCCGGAAACGACTGGAGCTGCTTGTACGTTGAGTATACCTTGGCCAAAGCTCCGAGACTCTTGCTAATGATGATGCCAGGTGCACAAACGCCCAGAACCTTCAGACGTACGTACTCCACCGCCTTGTCCTCTACGCCTCATCCCAGGCGCGTGTGTAATTTTTAGATGAGGTCTGACATGGATCTACAGATGCTACAACAACTGCCCAGGTGACCAGGCAGGCGTTTCGGTGAGTTTTGCGGTTCATGCACGATCGATGCTCTTTGCTTACAGATCATGCAGGTCCAGCAGCAGGTGCAGCAGTACTGCCAAGCTGCAAGCCAGTAAGTAATCTCAGCCATCAACAATCGCATGTTTCCACACATCTTTGTCTGCGTCGAGCAGATTGGAAGAGGATGGTCACGAGTTATGGAAAGCAAGAAATTCTGACTTGAAAATTGTTAGGTTTGCCTCGACTTCTACCCATGCGGCGTCAGCTACTGGCAACTCTACCTCGTCTGGCTCTACGTCCGCCACAGCGACTAGCGCTGGCTCCAGCGGCTCTTCAAGCGCTTCCAGCTCAGCCTCTGGTACTGCTATGACATCTTCAAGTGCCGCTGCTGATGCTCTGGTGGTTCCAGCTGGAAGCGCTTTGGCCATTGTCCTTGGCATCTTTGGCTTGTTTTGAAAGCCACGGTTTTCTCTCTTAGTTGAGTAGGAAGTGATTGGCATCTGTGCATAATTGTTTGGCAAATTGCAAGCATTTGAGGGCGTGTGATCTGGTTTACTAGTGTCTAATAGCGATGCGGCGAACAGAAGTAGCTCCAGATTTTAAACCCCAAAACAAGAATCGATCCATCTCCAATCGAATGATGAGCACTTACTACTGTTTCAATAAATGGTTTCGAGTATTAATTTTATCACATCCAGCCTCTCATTTCGGTAAGCATCCGAAGAAAGGATCGTTCCCGTGCAGATCTCCAATTTCAATATTTATCGGTGATTCTGCTTACGGACTCAATTGAGTTTCGCAGGGATATCGCTGTTGAGGACAGCCACTCCCAATCTAGCACATATTGAGCATAGAAGCATCAGCTCCGAACCAATCGGATGGCTGGATCCCGCGGGGTTTCTGCTCCACGTTTGGGACAACCGGGTTACCGGCGCCGGGGACGACTCCGGATGATACCCTTTCGTCATCGCCAAGGGGCTCGAGTCCACCCAGCACAGATGGGTGAGGCCCAGGAAGATCCCTCCAGCGGCCGAGAGAGACCCTCAAGCACCTCGTTTGAGTCTCCACTTGCACGCCACCCGCGCGGTGCCCACGAGGGACGGCACAACCATCCACCATGATGGATGGCGTGTCGGGCTGCAAGCTCTTTCTACCCCAACCTTTTTCGCACTCCGCTCTTAGTGCTTCCCCAAACTTATATCCCTCGCCTCTGCCCGTCACCTTGCGGACGTCGTGGGGCTCTCGGACGACGATGGATCTGAACCTGCAGACGCGTTGAGGGGGGTTCCAAGTCTATTGCTACGTCACGCCTTCGAACCATGTCTCCGAAGATAACAACAGGGAAACCACCATAGCTTTACCGCTGTCTTTGCAACCATGGCTGGAGGACCACTGGACTCCGGTCCAGTCGCGTCGCGGACTGATGTTGTACTCGCGGTCACGACGGCGATGGTTGCCTGCTCCTTCGTCTTCGTGTCTCTGCGGATGGTCTCGCGTATTGGAATTGTTCATCGAGTATCTTGGGATGACTATTTTATGGTTCTGGCGTGGGTACGTTGTGTGGAAGAAGCAAAGCGAACTTCCTGGTGGTCAACAGAATTGTTTACTAATTCTGGGTCTTCAGATCCTTGCCTTTGGACTTTCCTTCTCCATCTGCTATGGAACTTCTGTAGGCCTGGGGAAGCATGAAATCGATGTGCCGGAGTCCTCGCGACGACCACTACAGAAGTCGGAATATGCCTTTTCTGTAATCTATGTTAGTGTTTTGTCGCATTGTCGTTTCATCATCGTAGGCTCACATGCTTTTAGAATCCCGCGTTGATGGCCACAAAGACGTCAATCTTGGTCTTTTACCTTTCACTCTCAAAGGTTCAAAAGGTCTTTCGGTGGTTCACGATTGGTACGCTCCTCGTGGTGAACCTCGCCGGCATTGCCCTCACGTTTTTAAATGTTTTCCAATGTCGACCAGTCGGTGCTGCTTTTGATGCAGCGCCTCCCTCCTCAGCACATTGCGTAGACATTATAGGAGTGTATCTGTCTTCGTCCCCAGTAAATATCAGCACGGATTTGGCCATTCTGTTCCTGCCAATGCCAATCTTGACCGCAATGCAGCTACCTAAGAAGCAAAAGATCATCCTCATCGTTACATTTGGCTTCGGTATCTTTGTCGCTGCCATCGATGTTGTCCGCATTGCGTACTTGGAGAATGCAGCGCTCTCCCGCTTTACAGAAGTTACGCAGCACCAATCATCCTCACGCAACTCCGAAGAAGATGATTTTTCGTGGTATGCCTCTCTTTCTTACATGTGGTCGGCCGTGGAAGTAAACCTAGGAATCATGTGCGGTTGCGTGCCGGGCTTGAAACCTCTGGTCTCCAGATTCCTGCCACATTTATTACGGGATCCCGGGGAAACATCCAGGAAGAGCTCAACAACTACTGGGATAGAAGCCTTAGACTTCACGGCTTCCCAACGCATTCCTTCAGTGTCGACTCCATCTATCCAGGCGAGAAGGACTCCGCCAAATGCGACTGCTTCGCAAAGTGATGAGCCTGTGGCCATAATGGACTTCTTGACGACGCCTGATATGACTGAGCTTCCCGAAGTCCACCACTTTCAGAGAAGTGAAACCGCGATGACGAATACAACCGGGTATACAGCACCGGCCACCCCGAATTTCTTTGATTTTGTGAACATGAAGCGTAAGAAGAGCATGGTGTATATGACGAACAAAGAATCTCTGTTCCCTGTACTTATGGTCACCTTCCTCTTCTTGATTTGGGGGTTTGCCTATGGTCTCTTAGACGTCTTGAACTCTCAGTTCCAACTGGTGGCTAGAATGTCGCCGGGCATGACAGTCGGCCTCCATAGTGCTTATTACGCTGGTTACCTAGTTGCTCCACTGACCTTTGGTCGCCTTGTCTTGAGATACTGGGGTTTCAAAGCCTGTTACACTGTTGGACTTGTCATCTACGCAATTGGGACACTGGTTTTCTGGCCGGCTTCAGTCCTCACATCATTTCCCGCCTTTCTTGTGTCGAACTTCATCGTCGGACTTGGTCTATCCACCTTAGAAATTGCTGCTAATCCCTTCATTGCGCTCTGTGGCCCACAGCAATATGGAGAAATCAGACTCAATTTCTCGCAAGGGGTGCAAGCCACTGGCACCATCTTTGCGCCTCTGCTGGCAAACAAGGTCCTTTTCCGCAACGTCTTCAATGCGCCTTCTTTGATCGACGTACAGTGGACATACCTCAGCATCGCTCTATTCATGGCTCTTCTTGCGTTCGCTTACCACTATCTCCCACTTCCCGAGGCTACCGATGCCGAACTCGCTGATATCGCGGAACGGTCAGACTATGCAAACGATGCCACCTTCGAGCTTTGGCGACCCGGGTCATCCCCCTTGACAGTCAAGGTCCTATACATCACTTTCGCGCTTGCCGTCTTCTCCCAATTCTGCTACGTCGGTGGCCAGGAATCCGTCAGCACCTCCTTCTCGTCGTACATGAGCCAAGTTAACCCTAGCCTAAATACCATCAACCACCAAGCCATCGGTCACACGGCCTTCGCCGTCGGTCGATTCCTCGCTGCGTTCGCGGGTTTCTTCATGAAGCCGCGCTGGATATTACTTTTCTGCTACGCTGGTGCTGTCCTCTTCACAGCGTTGTGTATGAATTTCTCCGGCGCTACTCCTGCCGCACTGATCATTATCGTGTATCTCTTCGAAGGGCCTCTGTTCTCCCTCATCTTCACCACCGGTCTGCGAGGTATGGGTGCTCGCACCAAAGATGCGTCCGCGCTCTTGACTGCAGCGATCTCTGGAGGTGCGGTGTTCCCGCCGATCATGTATGCGGTGTCGAAGAGTCGGGGCGCGCAGTATTCCTTCTGCATCGTCGTTGCTGCTTTTGCAGCGGGCGTGCTACTCCCGCTTTGGATCAATGGGGATGGGAGAGCGCGTCGACAAGTTGATCACTCTAAGGAAGAGCGCGTCCTAGGACGACATACACGGCATAATGAAGGACATAGTGCAATTTCCAGTTTTGAAGATTACTGCCGTGCATCTGACAAGAAGGTGAAACGGTGGAGTGATAAGATAAAGAGGTGCAGTTGGAAGAGCGGGAGTGATGGTGGAGAGAGGAATATGGTGGAACACATCGAGGGGAGGCCGGTCAGAAGAGACGGCTAAGTCGAAATCTCTTTTTTTTTTTTTTTTGTCCATGGATGGCCTTATGATCGAAAATATTCCAGCGAGCATGGCATTGGCGTTGTTACGATACCAACTCTGTCCTCGGGGTATTTTTCCATATGTCGATTTCCGGGTTATTTAACATTGGGGAGGCTGAGGATGGTTCGGCAAAGTGAGCGCTCTCCTTCACATTACATCATATGTTTCTATTCACAAATTTGCAAGCCCGGGAGAGAACGGATGGGCTGCTGCCTTCCTCCAGTTTTATTTCGTTTCCGGTAGCGCCGCTGTTTCGGTTCGATCCTCCCTCCTCTAGACAAGCTCATCGTTGTGCGTGTTCGGCGATGGTGCGTGGTTGGTCGAAGAGCTCTGGGAACCATGTAATGATTTTCTCCTGCGCTTGGAGGTCTTTGCCCAGACATCAACTGGTCGTTCAACCCAATTTTTTCCTATACACATATCCTCTGGCATTTTGTTCTACTGCTCTTTCCTTCACGCTTTGTAGGGAAACAGGACCGAATCAGAGGGAGGAGCTCAAGTATATAGATCTCCAATAGAGAAATACCGTAGGGTACAAAAAATCATATAGCACAAGTCGAAATTTACCGTCCATATGCCTATCTCTAACGCTAGTACAGTTTCCTGCCATCAACTAGTCAACAATCTGAACAAAGGTATATGTCTGTAGTGGTCTGTTTAATAGTCCTGAGAAACGCCCGAGGCAGGAGTCAGTGCGGCCAAATTTTCTGCCAACTTTGCATCCGCTAGGCTAGGGATTCCTACCCAATACAAGCACTTTAGGTATATCTCGCCAAACCCTCTTCTTTGAAGGTTCAGCAGGGCGGCATTATTGCCTTTTTGTCTAAGATTTTGTCTAAGATTCCTCGTAATGTAATGCTTCTTTTAGGCTTTCCTTGGCATTCTGATTTTCACTATTGTGGGCGCCGTCTCTGTCTTGGGCAGAAGCCTACAAGGTGGCAAACTTCAATCTGAGTAAATCCTTCTTAACGTCCAGCCTACTCCTTCTCCTTCTCTATCTTTCAAACTTACCCTCCGTAACTTTCCGCGATATCGTATCGATCATGCCCCGTACCAAAAACCTCAACCAAGCTACCACCACCCCCACCACGTCACCATCCGGTACCATTTCCCAGCCATCTACCTTCACCGATGGCGGTCCTCTCCCTAAACTCCTTGTCTTCGATCTCGACTACACGCTTTGGCCATTCTGGGTATCTCTCTTTCTCTCCTCCCCTCCCTATAGCCATCAAGATTCTAACCGTTACCAGGTCGACACCCACGTCTCTCCGCCCCTCAAAGCCAGCTCCGACGGTCTGACCGTCAGCGACGCCTACGGCGACTCCTACGGCTTCTACCCAGACGTCACCTCCATCCTCGACGCCGCCAAAGCCAAAGGCATCCCCATCGCCGCCGCATCCCGAACCCACACTCCGGATCTCGCCCGGCAGATGCTGCGCCTCCTCCGACTCCCATGCTCCCCCGCCGCCGACTCCTCCCCTCTGCCCGCCTCGCCATCAACATCCGCTATCACTTCCGACACCCCCACCACCACCACCACTCCAGCTAACTCTCCACCACCACTACCACCATCCAAGCACTCAAGCCCCACCACCAGCAGCACCACGAGCAGCCCCAGCCCCAAAGCCCTCTCCACTTTCGCCCACCTCGAGATCTACCCCGGCAGCAAGATGACGCATTTCGCGCGCCTGCACGCTGCGACGGGCATTCCGTACGCCGAGATGCTGTTCTTCGACGACGAGAGCCGCAACCGCGAGGTCGAGAAGCTGGGCGTCGTCATGTGCTTGGTGCGGGACGGGGTGACGCGGGCGGAGGTGGATCGTGGGGTACGGAGTTGGCGGGCGCGGACGGGGAGGGATGGTGGCTAAGGGGGGAAGGGATGGGGAGACGGGGAAGGGGAAGGGGAAGGGGGGTTGAGGGTTGAGGGGGGCTGGGTGAGTGGCTCTTTTTGGGGAGGTATTGTAGTGAAGGTTTTGTTGTGCTTGGTATGTATGGACGGAGGACAGATCAGCGCAATTCCTCGATGCTGCGCTGTGATGGAGTGAGAACTGGGAAAGGAAGATGATATATCGTTGGATTCTCGTACGATAGACATTTAGATAGATAGATGGACGAGGTTGACGGATAGAGAGGACTGCAATAGATTCTGATTTGGTTGCTACTTAGGTATACAGGGTTATCTTGGGGTAAATGTCCATTTAAGCAAGTTGTAGCAAGATTGAGCAAGAATAAGCAAAAATCAAGGAGATCATTCCCGAGTTAGTTCCATCCGTTGTGTTTTTTTTTTTTTTTTGGGTAGCATCCTCAATATCATCGATAGTTGAGTACTCCTTCACCCCCTTTCTTTCTGGTTATTTTGTCTTTGGCTGCTGTGTTTCCTCTTCCTGGTTCGTTTTGGTTTAGTCTAGCATTCTCTCAGTGGCCATTTCGGTAGTGCCAGGTTCGATTAGCTTGACTCTCCTCATCAATTATCCTGCAAAGTTCCGCGCCGCATTCTGCTTCAATTTCCTGTCCATCGCGCCCCACCAAAACAGC
The DNA here is from genome assembly GCA_010094025.1 of Viridothelium virens. NCBI lineage: Eukaryota > Fungi > Ascomycota > Dothideomycetes > Trypetheliales > Trypetheliaceae > Viridothelium > Viridothelium virens. The sequence goes on along the minus strand of ML991829.1, from coordinate 33,749 downwards.
CTGTCCTTCATTATATGAGTTTTTCAGATGGCCCACCAGTCGAAAGTGTGTAGTTGCAATTGTGATCCAGCGAATACTAAAGGGCGGGGAGGTATTCCACTTCAAATCTTTTGTCCATGGTGGAGGCTCTGCTGTACCTGGTCGCGATTCCATGCGTGCATAGCCCTGGAATGCCATGCTCTTGTTAACAGAAAAGAAGAGTATAACGTGTCGAGAGTTATTGAAGGCTTCCTCAAATAGGCTGCTGTTCTTCTCCTGAGTTGCCCAGGTGCTGTCATGTTGAGCTATTGACACATTGTCGTGGTTCCATGATTTGATCATAAAGTATCGAACTCCTAAAGTTTGAGAGATCAGCAACGTACTTAATTTGAATGTGTCGCTTGGGGTGAAGAGTCTCTTGACTGACCGCCTTTGTCAAGTTCCAAGGATACTGCGTCGCTCTCGGTATTAGTACTAGTATGGTTGAACCGGGGATCCGATTTGAAGAGTCTTGGAGAGAAGTGCATTTTATCACGCGGGGAGAGTTTGTAGTCCTGCGTTTGCCTTGAGTTAGCAGTTATGCTTCGTTCATTCCATCTGGTAGCGGGTCCAGCGTCATGTTGTCCGTCGTAAGAGTGTTGGCCTTCGTAGTTGATCGAGCAGCTGTCATTGCATCGATCGATACGATCGGATAGTCGACGATCAAAGAGCTCTACGAGCAAATTAGTCGTCCATCTGCAGCACGTTTGGCCACGATGCGAGGACTCGTACCTTTCGATTGTAGATTTGGACTTCCGTTCATGCCACTTTCAACGCGGGATGTCCGGCGACGTTGAGCAATGGAATCACCTACAGCTCCCTTAACGCGATAACCTGGATGCTCATTGTGATTCTTTACTCGCGAGTCTGATACATGTCGAGGTCGATCCGCATGATCATTGCGCGCGAATTTCTGGACTGATCCTTGCGACTCGCGATTACGTTGCGCTGTCGAAAAAGATCGCTTCCTGCCTCTCTGCGCATCTTTTTCGAGAAGAGGCGACGAAGCCTCAGTCAGTGTACGAGGCTGATCATCCAAGGGCGTTGGCTTCATAGAGGGGTTGCATATTTCTGCCACACTTGCGGATCGAGCTTGCGCCAAGAAGCCTCTGTCAGCTTCGTCCTCTTGGGCGAGTTTAGCCAACTCGTGGCTCAATTTCTTGCGCCTTCTATGACGATTTAAAGCCCTTTCGCGATAATGCTCATCAAACCAGCCAGTCATTTCTAGCCATTCGTAAAGGTGATCCGGGATCTGGCCATCCATGGCCGGCGTTGTCTGCTGTCTAAATGTTAGCGACCACCAGGGAGCGAGACAAGTAATGTTGGTGCTATCAGACGTGACCAAGTTGTTAACCTGCATAGGTATGGGAGGCTTCCCCAGTGAATCCTTGCACGAGGTCAGAAAAAGCGCCAAATAAGATATCGAGGAAGTTTCTTTAGAAGACTTCTGCCTGATATCCTATCTTGACTTTATACATCTGATAGGGCTCCTCTAGATTTTCAAGTCGGAGGTTGTCAAATTGAAGGCTGGTGTAGCTCGTCGACAGTTCTTATGGCACTATCTAATGCAATGGCCCATTTCCTGGGATGAAACCGCGAACTCAACTAGTAATTGGAAGATCACTTACCGGTGCTGGTGAATTGCAATTTTGTGGGGCTGCATCTCTAGCCGCCGGCCTCGAGCGAAGGCTTGTTCGCGTTTCGACTTTCTCGTCTGCATTCACATTGATTGGAGACGTCTCTGCGACGCCCTCGCGAACCTTCCCAGTATCGGCGGATTCGATTAACCTATGCTGTTGGCGACTGCCCGGCTTTGCACCAGAAAGTGGTTGTTGCTGGTTTGGCACGGTAGATTGGTTCGGTAGGACGGAGTTCGAGCTACCATGTTGACTCTGCGTATCTTCTTTGCGCTGATGAATCGATTTCTTAGGTTTGGATTTAGCATCCGCGGCGGCACGACCCTCTGCAAGAAGGGCGTTGATATCCAAGCTCGCGTCCACTTCGGAGACAACAGGCGCAGCAGTTGATTCCATTGCGTCTGGCTTGACTGTCGTGAGAGCGTCCTCAGAATGGTGAGACGAAGTCCCGTTCACAGGCGTAATGGAGCCTGCATTCCTTCGTGCAATGAGTTTGGCCCTGAGTTCAGCTAATTTTGATCTCGGAGTAGTTGTGCCTCCATCGTTTCCAGGACCGCCAGGGTTTTCATCCTGCAGAAATGGCACGAAACCGTCACCATAGTCGAAGGTCCAAGCCATTTCTCACATAGTAATTCAGCAGTCGAGCCTACCTAAGAAGTGAGGCGGGTGATTTGAGTAACAGTGAGCCAAGGGTTGTGCGGCGTCGACGTTTGCACCTTGGCGTGCTTAGGTGCAACACCGCCGATCATCTCCGAGATAGGCAATTATCACATTAGCGCCGAGGAGCGCGAGGAGCTCGTGCTTGGTACCTTAAGGTAGGTACTCACCTCAAGCGTGAGATCTCAAAGCGAGGACATTATTATTTAGTCACTCAAGTTTCAAATGCTTGGAGTCACACCTGCGTAAATATGCTATCAGTCTGTCTCCTATCCAAAGAATTCCTTCGAGCATAATGCAATTTGTGAGTCATGCGCCGACAAAAACGGGAACGCCATGCAATGTAGAAGTACCAGACCAGAAAAATAGATTCGTTGCTCATAACCATCCCAACCCGTCATCGGCCAGGTTGTGAACTCCTGCACCATCAAGACCTAATCCGAGCTCTAGCTTTGGCGTTCCCACGTCCAGCTTGAGCGCGTCTAAGCCTTGGTCCTTCTTCAAAGGACTCCCTCTGCTCTTTGCCGGACTCTTCTTAGGACTCACGTCTTCCTTCTTGGGACCAAATCTCACATCTTCGATCGCCCATCCATCCTCTGCCGCCGCCGTAATCCATGTCCTCAAGCAGTCATGCACGGCCCCGTAGAACTTCTCTTTACACGTACGAAGCGAAAGGCCCATGCACTTTTCAAAGCCCGAAGCCCGCAGCTCACTGCGCAGCTCGTTCCGATCCTGAACTGTAGGAAGGGATGCAATGAGACCATTCATAAGATCTAGGTGCGCGGCGATGTAGTTGGTTGCATCCCACTCCACACCACCGATGTAGGGAGCGGCTGGTACGGGTGCCCGAGCCTTCGGGAAATGTTTCGACATGTAGGTTCCTCCCTTGGATGGCTCTCCGATTTTCTTTTCCTCCCCCATGTCGTAAGGCTGCTTCGTTGTGTCTCCCTCAGGGGAGCATTGGCCCAATGGGATGACATTATGATGGTGCAAAAAAATCCAGAACACCTCTTTGGTGACACTGACAATCTCCTTGCACCATACGCGGTATGGCCGTGATTGATGCATCTCCATTATGAAGTTCAACGGTCGACTATCTTCAGAGGGTTGAGGATCACGAAGGTACGAGAGTATTGTACTCGTTCGTTCTTCGATCCCTGCTGGAATCGCAGCAGCTAGATGCGTGACTGAGGGCGAGTTAGTGTTGCATCCAAAGAACATCATCCAATCTGCATATCTGATTGATGCATGTGTAAACTTACAAAGCAAATTGATCACTATTCCCCTCGTCGTGAACTCGCTCGGGCCTTTCTTTTCCTCATCAAAGATCATCTTTAAAAGAGCGGGGAAAAGAGTGCTCTGTATTTCGCAAAGTTTCCTTAACGCCAGATCAGTTGTGCAAAGGCCCTTCAAGCAAAGCAACACTTCATGGAGAAGTTGATCCTCATGTTCTTCTCTCCACTCCACTTGTATGATTCGGTGTAGCAATCCAGTAATCTCTGCCATCCCACCTTGCTGTATGAAGTTATCCACCCAACTTACCGTCTCGTTTCGTAGTAGCAGGCGCAATTTATGTAGCTTTCCAACTTCTACAACCTCTGGTCTTTGGACCTTGCGCAGATAGCTCACAAACTCTTCCGGCTCCGGTGACTTTGGTGTTTTGCGGTCAATAGATGTATACCCGTTGCTCTGACTCCCCATCGAAGCCAGAGACTTGGACGATGAAGACTTATGCATGCTCACAGACTCAAGCTGCGAGGAGTCGATTTCTTGTGAATCCTTTCGCTTCTTCGTTGGGGAAAGGGAATCCTTGTTAAACATGAACGTCTTGCTTCGTGACCTCTGATGCTTATTCGTGCCTGCGGCTGAGTTCTCCTGCGCTTCTGATGTTCGCACTTCCGTCTTGGAGCCGTCCGAGCCTGCTGACGTTGGAGCTTTGGACCGACCTCTTCTGTTGCTGGTTTTTTCTTCTGACTTGATTGCCCTGTTTTCTACTGCTCCCGGTGGTGCTTGACGACTATTCATGATGAAATCTATCTTCACTCTGGCCGTCAAACCTCTCATTCCTGTCCTCATATTTTCAGGGACGTTGCGTTCATTGAGTACAGCCTCAAAAGCGGCATCAAGCTCTTTCCCTTGGATCTTGAAGCTTGCATCACTCGTGTCAGCCTCCAGAATCTTGCCATTTCCAGTGAGGGCGGCAATCGCTGCCATGACCCGGGAATTTCGTTTCTCGCAATCTGGACGCGAATGGCTTCGAGCTCTCCTTTCACCTCTCTGTTCATCAGGAATTTTTGTTCCAAAGCCTGGATTCACCTGTGCCGACTCCACACGGAGCTGCCGTGGAGTTTGCTCACTGTGGCCTTTGCTATGGCCTTGCTCTGCAGTTGTATAATCTATGGGAGAATATGGCGACTTCAATTCCAAAGCCGCATCGTGAGACTTTGGTGGAGAAAATAAAGTGCTGCTACAATCTTCAAGCCCTCCCTTAGCAAACTGGGCCCAGATAGGAGTCTGGGCATCGGAGACGGCAGATGTTGGTGGTGTCGTATTTTCCTTCTCTTTACCCCGCCAGGCATTCTGTGAACCTTTTGACGATTTATTTGCTTTCATGAACACGGAAGACAGACTCGTGGACGACTTCGACTTCTTTGGCTTTTCTGGGGAGGCATTTTCTTTCTTGCGACTTCGCTCGGATGATTTCCGACCACCTTCCGGTCCGTGGGAACCGTCAAATAAACCTTTGACTGACATCGAGCTCTTCGACTTGTGGGGAGATTTTGAGCTCTTGTATCCTTTCTCTTTCTTCGGTGAAGGAGCGTGTCTGTTTGCATTTGGTTGGATTTCACCTAAGGGGTTGTGGACAGGTTCGGGATTCGACGTAGAAGAGATGATATCTCGTGAATAAACCGGGTCCGTCTCGATCGAGCTGTTTATGGGCGGTGGATCGATTGCACCTTCGGATGGGGTCTTTTTGTGGCTTCTGGTGACCATGATTGACTTCAAAACCGAAGATTTAGCCCTCCGGTGGGGGGGCCGTTCCTGCGCGGCAGGATATTCCATGTTGTCAAAGTCTCTGTTTTTCTTAATTCATGCTTTGAAGATAGTGCTTGGCGGATAAAACATTCTTGAGGAGATATTCTTGTTTCTGTACGATGCCTGTAACTTGACGTGGCATGCTCCCCGCCACTTTCGGTCCCGCGATTGTTGTGGTACTAGGGTTGCGGGGCAACGCACTGGACCCTTGCGCGACATCCGCCATAGACATGGACATGGATGTGGACTTACCAATAGCGGATCTTCTTGGCATCGATAACATCTTAAGGTCATTGAGAAAGGCTAAACGCGGAATACGTACCGAAGTGCTGGATTCACAGGGGAGAAGTCTTCTCATAGTAAGTGCTGCTATTGTGAAAAGTTTTGCTGGTATCTTATTGATTGATTCTCTGCGCTAGTTATACATCGCTAAATGTGGACATCATGCGAGTCCACTACTTTTCTTAAATGCATTAAGTATGTCTTTCAAGGGTTTGTACAGATAACTGGTCTCCGATTCCGGCTCTTTCCTCGCGGTACTTGTCTCAGTACTTGACACCAAACCGTCGTCATTTTCGACTTCTTGTCCCGTTTGCGGTCCACAAGTAGCGTCTTCGTTCAGATTCGAATTATCATTCGCCGCATCCTCGATATCCTCGTTGGGTGCTTCGAGACGGGTCTCATATTCAGAAGATATGGAGCGCGGGTTTTCAGAGGCCGATTGAGGAAGGATAGCATAAAACGCGGGCGAGGCGATGGCCTCATTTCCTTCGATGCCTAACCCGATTTGGGACGAATGGAATGAATTGGAGATGTGAGGGTTGGATGCTGGGGTAATCCCGTTCGGGTCGCTGCGATTAACTTTTCTGATAAAAGCTACGCCTGTGGAAGTCGAACTCGGGGGAGGAGGTAATGGAGTCGTATCCTTGGTAGGAGTGTTTGGGCCTGGCACTCCAGAACTCGAAGAGCGATTCCAAATCTTTGATCCAGTTCGCATTAGCCTTCTCTTGACGCCATTTTTAACTCCCGTATCATTTGGTGGAGCTTGAGGAGCACCACTTTCGCTTGATGTAGAGAGCGTTTGATCTGACGGACATCGACGGTGAGTTCGTGTATGCGGTGGTGACGAGGGGCGCGAGCAATGATCACGCTCTTCTTCGAATTTGACCATGCTTGACCATCCTTCTCGAAAGGCGACCAAAATTCCACTGACAAGAATCAGATCACGTAAAGAGCTCTCCGTTGTGACAGGCACGACCCCTTCACCACCTTCCAGGATGGAGAATGAGCTCGAGCTCTTTTGGCGCGCGAGTCGTTTAGGGCGTGTGGTCCCGGGGATACGATCTGTGTTTGATGCACTTGGGACACTGTACTGATCGTAGACTTCAAGTTTCGTGCGATTCATGCATCCGACGATAGGATGCTGACGCATGTTGGGCGTGATCTTTGTGAACATGAATGACCGGTCTTCGACTTTTTGTTCCGGGACACCAATATTGGGTGTCGGTGATTTCTCAATTGGTTTAGCGGGATGTCTGCGGACCCATCGAGCACTGGACGTCAGGCCATGCTCCTGTTGAGAATTGAACTCATAGCCTCCATTGGACATGGCGGTTGCATCCCACACAGATCCATCTTCAAGACATATTTCCGTCCGTGAGGTTGCTCCCTTGCCTGCCCCTTTCCGTCTGCAAATAACGCCAACCACATGTCTTGAGCTACCTCTCTTTGGCTCCGTTGGGGCGGATCCGTTGTTCGAGTAGTCTTGGCCTTGCAATACCACGAGATCTTCGGGCCGGATACGACTTTTTCCAGACCACAGAGACTTGATAGCTCGACCAGTTTTGAAAGTAAACGCCGCCACAGAGAGCACCTCAAATGCCGGCACAGACCGTGTGTTAGGTGCAACTTTTTGTAATTGCAAAAGAACCTTGGGGCGTAGCGGTATTTTCCCGCCAGGGGGCGGGTGCGCGAGACTATACGTAGTCTTTGGCCGTTTTGTCCTTTCCTTTCTGAAAGCTTCACTGCTTGCTTGTCTTAAGATAGGTGGCACTTCATAAAGCGGACTACCCTGATCGTCCATCGTCAACTCAACAGTTTTTTGAACAGTTGTGCCCTTAAAGTTCTCCGATCGCATTGTGCTCTTGTCTAGCAAAAGCACTGGTGTTTGCTGAAACCTAAGGAAGGTGGTCATGGAACAAGTACATGGCAAGGTAGCGGTCATCCGCTTCGCCAATGGTTTTCCGTCAGATGTCGTATTGGCTTGGAGCAATGAAATCCGTGATCAAGAAAAGATGTCAAACTTCAATCGGGTCTCCCAAACAGCACTTTATGTGGTTACTCAAAGCGGGGCTATCGGCGCTGAGGGGGTAGCAGCAGAGATGGGAGTCAGGGAAACTCTGAACACATATCAAGTCTGGATGGAAGGAATGCTTTCGCCTGGCACGGTCAAACACAGCCTGTCGTAAATGAGAGGAAAAGCAAGTCTCGCAGTTGGGGCGAGAGTCTGTTTCAAAGAGGGGCACAGAGGAGAGAGAGCAGGGAGTTTGGGGGTAAATAGCAGACGGGTACAAAAGAGAGTCGAAGTCTACTAGTCGTGGGCACGACATGTTCTTTGTACGGCCCCCAAGGCAGCCTTCAAAGGTGCAACGCTGCGAACGAACAACACGGGGATCCGTAGGACTCTTCGAACGGAGAAAGAATCGCGTTCCGCAGCCCGCCAGCCCGCAGCCAGCGCCGTTGATCAATCTAAATCTGCCGGCTCGAGCGTCATCCCGACCGCCGAAACACGCGACCCGACGAATCAGATAGTCCGCCGTGTCCCAATCCTTGTACAGCTCTTCACGGGGCTCACACGACGCATCTAGGTGTGAGAGGTCCCTCGTGCAGCTGAATGCTCTCTTCGCCTAGCTAACCCATAGCGAGCGTCGTTCCCCTGTTCGACAACACCTTTCACAGTCGACTACTCCAGCAGCTCTGACTGGCGCCTTGACCGTGTGAATACCCTAGCCACGGCTCGTGGATGACTATTGGCATGCGCCACCTCCAACGTCGCCAACAATATCTCAACTCGTGCGCCTTTTCATCTTTTGATGAGGTGAGATTCGGTTGGGTCACGTTTTGCACGTCTTGTACCTACCGTACCAACAACCACGTTGCTTCTGACCAGCTAAAAAGAACAGCCTGAGGCTATCAGTCAGCTTGACTAACATGACCGATTTTACGCCAGCACGACGGCCAATCGCGTCCCTCACGATCTGTTTTGTTTTGTGGAAGGCCTTGTTGATGGCCGTTGCCCGCATCAGTCCTGGCTTCGGATACGATACCTCCTCTACCCTCCTTCTGGCGCGTGATGCTCTCGGACCGGATGTCGGCGGCTCATTCTCTCCGCTCCTCATGCGACTTACTCGATGGGATGGCATTTTTTATGCCAAAATATCTGAACGTGGTTACGTCTACGAACAAGAGTGGGCGTTTGGCTGGGGCTTCACGAGATTACTTTCGCTAATCGCCAAAGGTGCTCCTTCACGTCATCCCGCTGGTCAGAAACCGAAAAGCTGATGCGCTAACGAAGTGTGGTAGCGTGTTCCTCCTCGTGTACCACGGTCGAGGCTCATGTCTGGGCCGGGATTGTCATCTCTCATCTATCCCATTTCGCTTCCGTGCTTGTCCTACATTCACTTGTCCAAAAATTGCATCCACTAAGCGTAGACAAAAAGACGGCTTTTGTTGCTGCGGTCCTACATATCGTCTCACCGGCCGGCCTTTTCCTTTCGGCCCCATTCTCAGAATCGTTATTCAGCTTCTTAAGCTTTGCCGGGACATGGCTGTTCCTTCACAGCACATGCAATGCTCAGGATCAGCGGAAATTTTCGCAGGACTTGTTTATTTTGGTTGCCGGGACGCTATTTGGCCTGGCCACAACTGTGCGCAGCAATGGTCTTTTCAATGGCTTGATGGTTGCCTTTGAGTTTATACATGAATCCTGCGAGCTTGTACAGGACATAACGTCCTTTCCTATATGGCGAAGGTTCATTTCCCTCGGAGCAGCGGGAATTCTCCTCGCCGCCGGCTTCGTTGGGCCGCAAGCCATCGCATTCTTTGAGATCTGCAGGAGCAGTCCACATAGCAGCTACCCAAGGACATGGTGTAACGGTAGCTTTACACCGAGCATTTACACGTGGGTCCAAAAACATTATTGGTATGATGCAACGCTTGAGTCGCCAAACGGCATGCTGACGCTTCTAAAGGGGTACGGGCTTTTTGAAGTATTGGAAAATATCCAATATACCACTTTTTATCCTGAGCAGCCCTATGCTCTATTTTTTGATTGTCTCTGCGCTCGAGATATTGACATCGGTGGCGAGACCCGCTGATTACAGGCATACACGATCCAATACACATAATGAGGATATCGTCATGAGTCAGAAATCCGACTCAAGATCTGTGTCATCCAATACGAAAGCTCCGCGCAAAAATATCCTACTTCGACTTGCTCTACCTCAGTTGCTCGTCTCAGTCTTGGCTCTGACATATTTTCATGTCCAAATCATCAACCGCCTTTCTTCAGGCTACCCACTTTGGTACCTTTGGGTCGCCTCTCAATTAGTAGAAGACCATTCGGTATTCGTGCCGACCCAAAGGAGGACTAATCCATCCGCAAAAAGGCCCTCTGGATCGCAATCTCAGATCATTGTGCGAGGCATGGTGATGTACGCGATCATACACGCTGGTTTATTTTCATGCTTCCTGCCCCCGGCCTGATCAATGCCTTCTCATTAGCAATTTCCTCTCATGGTGTCTGGCTATCCTAGCAATTGGCCGTGCTTTGTGCCTGCTCAGGTACTTGAGCCGATGACACATCTCACCAGGTTCCATCGGTTCGTCTCTGATGCATCATCGCATACCATGCTACGCGTCGGAGTGGATACTCACGTGCTATAAGCGAGCTTTTCGTCTCACCTAAGATCTAGCATATCCAATCTATGACGGGACTCCAACATTGGAGCAACTTATCGATAAATTTTTGCGAAGGAGGCGTATTGAAGAGTGGCAAACTAAGAGAGATACCGTGTGCGAGCGAAAGCAGACTACTGTAATCAAGAGGCCACTTCCACCAGAATCTTCACATGCTTATCCTTCTCAGCGATCAACGTTTTGATACCGCCTTCGACAACATTCTCCAGCAATACGCATTGCGTGATCATCTTCGAAGGTTTCAAAGCTCCTATGGACCATAGACTAAAATTAGCAAATCCGACTGTAGATTTAGCCGACGGAGCTCTTCCGGGCATCCAGGACGTACCGGATCCTAATGCGTTGATAACTTCTTCAAAATCAATCTTCTGATATCCCAACACAGCCAGATACTTGGCTTCTCGGAAGACAAGCATGTTTGGCTGGAAAGGAATCTCCTTTTCCCATCTTCAAGATTGAGTACAGTCAGCCACGAAGTGACCACTTGAACATAAAAATAATATAAAAACCTTACATTGCTACGTTCACCACAGTCCCTCTTGGCTTCACGGATAGACATGCCGTATTGATGCTTGCCGGAACCCCAGCGCAATCGAACACAATATCCGGGCCTTCTCCGTTGCTTAGTTCCTGACTTGTCGCCACGAGATCATGGTTTCGAGGGTCAAGCACGTGGTCTCCATCTGTTAGCCACTGTCTTATTGCTCAGTTGATGATATGCGGCCAGACCTGCACCAAAATCTCTGGCAAAGGCTTGTCTAGCCACCGAAACCTCGGATACGATGACCTTCCCAACACCACGAGCACGAAGGCACTGAACAATGGCGAGACCGATAGGCCCCCCACCCAAAACGAGCACAATAGATGATGGAGTCAAAGGTGATGCTGAGATTGCGTGCCAGGCTACAGAAAGCGGCTCAACGAGGGCTATATCCGTCAATCCAAACCCCAACTGTTGTCTAATGGACGGGGCATGCTTACCTCCGACTTGTAACGTAACATTCGGGGGAAGCCTGCCTGTTTCATTAATGTAACCACACGAAACTGACTCGAGAAGAAGACTCACGGAAGTACAGCCCTAGCTGGCACGACGACGGAGTCACTCAAGCCTCCCCCACCTCCTATCAGAAAGCTCTGTTAAGATGCAATGTGTTTCTCGGGCTTTAAGAACTCAAGCAACTTACCACTTAATCCTATGAACCCACCGTTTGGACAGGCGTTCTCAACATTGTTCTTACATGCTCCGCATTCACCACAGAAGATGCTGGGTTGTATAGCGACCTAGAAACAGTCCTTCAGTCATGGCACAAAACCGCTCGTATAGCTTCAGTATTAATGTGGATTGCTTACTTTCTGGCCTATCGCCAGATCTTGAACTCCCCTTCCAATTTCCTTCACTGTCCCCGAGAACTCATGCCCGATTGTAATAGGCACTGTCTCTCCCGTGACTGGATGGGGCTTATGTTTAGGCGCAAAATTTGGTCCACCTTTGGTATGGTCAGAACAGTCCAGTTATGAGATACACCAGTTGCGTCACGTCATTAGAATCAATTACCTTGGTATTCATGAAGATCTGACAAGATATCAGTCGTTCGCTACATTTACCGAGTTAAACACGTGAGCAACGAACCTGTCCCGCATATACCGACGAATGCTGGAGCAATCTACCAACCCAGATACACGTTAGCTCTGCAGCCTCGAACAAGCAGCGTCACAAAGCATCATCGAAGCAACAATAACCCTCTCATCGGACATCATATGTTTTCATACCTTGACCATGCCATCTCTACATTCTGGCTCCGGGATCTTTTCGATCCGGATGTCTTCTTTCCCATAATATCTTACTGCGCGCATTTCCTTTGAACCTAGCATTCTTGCATTCCTGAATGAGTATTGTATCAACTCAATGTTCTAATGAATAATCTATTCAGGAGTCCCTATATTTTACTGAAGTATAGAAGGGTAAAATATTAGCTGCCGCAAATACTGTAGCACTGATAAGGTATTTCTTAATGCACTCCCTGGTAAGCACGACGTAAGAAGTCATCTGCCCGGTATGCGGAGAACCCCACCTCCTTCCCCACATTCAACACGAGTAAAAGCTACTAGGTACCAATAATTTCCGTATCAAATGCAGAATAAACTATTAGGTATATCATTGATACCTTTGGAGCCGACTTTTCCCAGTGGACACTACTATTCACAAATAATTAAACAGCTGCTAAACCTTCGGATAGACTATTGTAAGCTACCAGGGGAAGCCCATAGCACTTAAAGCTCGTCTGATGCAAATTTTCCTTGCATATTCTTATCCATATTAAATAGTCGGTTGTTTCAATCATGGTTTTCTATGTTTGCTAGGCATGAAGTCTATACTGGTTATCTCATTGAATTGGCTTGTGGAGGCAGTCTACTGGTTCTGCTGGTTGTATGTAATGAGACAACTCCCAGTCTGGGTGTGGGACTTTTTCTGTCAACCGCATGCCTAGCAAGTAGCACCAAAGCCCGTCTTCTTCACGAGAGAGCGACGTGCGTTTCTTGAATGCAGTTCCTAGTGTCCTTGGATTTGCTTGGGCAAGTACGGTTCCTCGAGGTACTCGATATCTTCATTACTCAGCGTGATCTTGCTATTTTCCACCGCCTGATCAATGCGCTCCTTACTCGACAGGCCAATGATCGGGTTCGTGCCTTTCGAGATACACCACGCAGTCGCCACACCTGTCATTGAGATACCATTCTTCTTCGCGACCTCTTCCACCCGATCCACGATCGCCTGGTCGACTTCGTTCTCGCGTGTTTTCATCATACGCAGGAACCAGTCTGGATGAAGGCATTAGATCCATCTTCGTGCCAATGGGATGACCCCGGAGGTATGTAGCTTACCAGTATTCTCACGTGTCGTGTCTCGTTGACCCCAAGGCCGAGTCAGTCTACCTCTCGCGACGGGCGACCACGGAATCAGCGCTACGCCGGTGTCTTTGCAGTATGGGATCATCTCGCGCTCCTCCTCGCGATAGATGAGGTTGTAGAAATTCTGCATCGATATGAACTTATGCCACCCGTGTCTCTCGGCGATATTCTGGAGGGTCTGGAATTCCCACGCGTACATTGACGATGCACCAATATAGCTTTACGCGCAGGTCAGCGTCCAATTTTTCGTGGATCGCTTGGTCTTGGAGATATAGGACGCGACTCACCGTACTTTGCCCGACTCGACAACGTCATTCAACGCTTTCATGATCTCCTCGCGCGGTGTACTGCGATCCAGCCGATGGATTTGGAGGACGTCAATGTAGGTACCGAGTCGGCGAACGCTATTGTCTACAGCATCCATAATATGCTTCCGACTTAGTCCGACCTGGTTGACCCAGTCATTGTCGTTGGTCGAGACTTCGGAGATTGAGAGCTGTTTGCCATCTTGGGCGACGCCGAAATAGCATTTTGACAGGATGACGACTTTTTCGCGGGGTATGTTATATTCTTTCAATGCTTTGCCCACAAGCTGCTCGCTTACCCCGTTCGAGTAGACATCTGCGGTGTCCCAGGTGTTAATACCAACGTCGTAAGCGTGCTTGAGCAACGGAAGCGATTCTTTTTCGTCTAGTACCCAATCTTGCCAGCTTGAGGCGCCATAGGACATAGTACCCAAGATCACCTTGGATATTTTGAGACCTGAGCGGCCAAGATTATTGTAGGCAATTTTCTGCGCGGCCATGATGATGTTTGTTCTTGCTTCGGTTAGTACTACAGCACTAACAGAAAAGTGTTCGGGCAACCCCCACCAATTTTCCCGTACCAACGTGCGGACACTTTTTTCGTATGAATGTATCTCTAGAGAGTACGATTTCAACGGGAAATCCAGGATTTACAGAAAGGGAGGGAAGGAAACACAGCGGAGGCTGTTCAATTGAGAGTCACCAACAGCGGGATCGATCATTTATCCTTATGAAAGCTCGGATTTTAGGGACGGATGAAAAATGTGAAGCTTCAACTGCGGACTCGTGTTTAGGTTAAATCCGTAAGGTATGTCCGCTGTGACTTGCTACTGGCGTCCGTCGCATCCCATGTAAACCTTGTACCGTGGCCATCGAGGCAAAGAGCATAGTTTGAAGACTTTGTATTTTCTTATTTCGTCGCTCGAGCACCCCTTAAGATCGTCCATAATTCTCGGTCTTGGACCAGAATATTGATAATCAACTCGACAAGTCACCACTGTCCTCTTTACGAGCATACTGATCTTACAAACAGTCGACATCGTCCTCACGCCTACTTCACATCACTTGTTCTCAGGGCATTGCACTTATCTTATCGTAGTTCGTGCCTTCTTCCTCCACGAAGCTACCGGTATTTGCTCCAATTACCCTTCCAGTTCTGGACTCTAGCGGTTCGAGAAGCAGCAGCCGCGGTCTGCGCAGTTTCAACCCATGATGCAACAGAATCACTGCGCGTCGTATCACGGCGTGCATATGCCTCGAACGCGGGAGAAGCCGCGCAGGGAGTATGATGACGGTAAGTACCGTGAGGTGGAGTTGAGGGGATAAGTCGATTAGGAGGGATAGAGAGCGAAGGCGGAGCAAGACTGGAGCTGGAGCTGGAGCTGGAGCTGGAAGCCTAAGGAAGGTCGAGATGAACAATAAGCTTACTCGAGTTCGCAATGGGAGGTGGATTCGAAGATGAGCTGAGTGGGACCGGTAGTGAAAGAGAATTCTTTGGAATAGAGGTATGAAGATCGTCCTCACGAACCATGCTTCTGGCTCACAGCGAAATCATGTTAAAGATCGCAAGCCAATTCTTTGCTTCAAAGACTTTGCGTACAATCCTCGAAGCTTGGCGGAGTACAATCGGTTCGTAGAGATTAGTGGGGCACATCTTACTCATGAATCGACATTTGGGCCACACTCTAAGCCAATACGGAGTAATCCGTCGCAATCCGTCATAGTCCGCATGCGGTCCGTACTTCACCAGACTGAACCCTGCGGGCCGTTGCGCCACATACTTTAAAAAGCTCCAAATGGCTGCGACAAGTGGAACACTTGGAGGAGCGCTGGGTGCCACTCGTCGCAGAGGGGCCAGAAAGCGCACAGGTATGGCCCAGCTTCCCTAACAATCCCCAAGAACGAACCAACAGTAATTTATAGGTTGGTAAGGTTTCGATACAGAAATTTCACGACTCTTTGGTTGAGATCAAACAGTTTCGGCTGCCGAAAACGCCATACCAAATGTGATGAGCAGAGACCTGTGTGCCAAAATTGCAGCAGGTCCGGTCTGGTGTGCCAGTTTCCAGCACTGATCGTGCCTTCGAGCTGGTGTCAATCCCCATTATTCTCTGCGGCAACTCCGCAATCCATCGTGTCTGTCAGGGAGCAGAGTACCAATGGCACACCAGCTTCCTTTGAGCCTCAAACGAGGATTGCTTTAGACTCCCAGAACAGTTCGGAAGTCGTGAATAGACACTTTGAGTCTGGCGCGGAATTTCGTGAAGATGATACAACTTCGATCTCAGTATCAAACGAGACAAGCTTAGGAGATCTCAAAATAAGTGTGGAGACGATCGACTTATTGCAAGCTTACCAAAATGGAATCGGGATTTGGTTGGACCTTTTTGATTGTAATGCCACCTACCAGCGCGAACTTACAAGACTCGTCCCCAAATCACGCTTGCTTCTTCACTCAGTCTGCGCTTTAGCTGCCCAGCAGCTAAGCATCGTTAAGACGTCGCCGTATTGGACTACTGTTGCAGAAGCTCATTATGGTCAAAGCTTGAGCCTTCTCCGGAACGCTCTCGGTCAGTCAAAGGCTCAGGTCGATGTGACATTAGCAACCTCTGTGCTTCTCGCCAGTTATGAGTTGCTCGCTTGCCCCGGGAAAGATTATGTGCGGCACTTCCAAGGGACAAGGTCGCTTATAGAATCATTCTCGGCTCACAAGGCTCAATCTGGTCTATTGCTGGCTTCATTTTGGATTTACGCCCGACACGACGTGGGTGCTGCTCTCTGCAATGAGTCTCCGACACTTATGGATCCGGATATTTGGCCTGTGCTCGATTTGTCCCAGGACTTTGCTGAGAAATCAGAGGATTTGCTTGGCAACGAGATGCTGAGGCTTCTTGCTAAAGTTTTATGTCTTGTCCATGGCGATCATGACCCCAACAGGCAGCAATCTTTCCCAAGAAGGTGGAACTTTATTAACAGTGAGATTGATCACTGGTACGATAATAGGACGATCGATTTCACCGCCATGACTTGTTGCATATCGGAGCCTGAGACTAGTTTTCGCTATTGGTTTCCAAGTGACGCTGCAGGTACGGAAGAGCTCTTTCATCATTCCTAGAGTCTATATCAGAATACCCCACTAATTGAAAGTCCGTGCAGCGATCGCAATGCAGACCTACCATGTGGCCAAGATGTTACTGCTCTTGCATAGACCGCACGAGCATCCACCAAAGTTGCATCTAGACCACGACCTGTTCAAGGTAAATAGTTCTCACTGACGAAGCTATCTGAGAAAGCAATGCTAATGAGCAGCAGGTAACTCAAGAGAATACGCACGCAGTCATTGATATAGCGTTATCAGGTCTTTCGGATGCCGCTTTGGTGCATGCAACACAAGCTCTGCTTCCAGGTACGATTGGTCTGTGCTTTCAACGTTTCCAGCTGATCATTGCATTGTAGCGGCAAAGCAAGTTTTGTCGCAAGCGAAAATCAAACAGGCAATCGAACTTCTCCAAGATACGGAGCTCAGGACGGGCTTCCATACGCAAAGCAAGGTCAGAACGCTACAGACACATATCAATCGCACAGCATGAAGTGGTGAAGGATCTCTATGGGGAGAGCCATGGCGTACTCCTGCAATTAAGATTGAATTTGCGAATATCTGTAAGCATGCACTACTATAGTAGATCTAAGACCTCCCCGATTTTTGATCTGGTCAATAGCTGACCATACCATAGGTGATAAGTGTTTTACTACATATTCACGCTCCTGCGACAAATTATGACAGGCAATGAGTGCGGCCAGAAATTAAACATCTCTTCCCATCGCATCTCCCAGTTAGGGTCTGGTAATGCGAAATCATAGCGCCGAACAAGTGTTGCGAGCAGCACAGTCTGCTCCAAGTACGTCAGGTTGCGACCAATGCAGCCTCGCGCCCCGGCACTGAAAGCGATGAAGTACTTCTGCATCTCCTTTGCATCGTCTTTCAGCCAGCGCTCTGGAAGGAAGGCTTCTGGATCTGGAAAGACTTCGGGATTGCGATGCGCGATATACGCCGAAGTCGAGACTAGCGTGTTGCCAGCAATCCATTTGCCGCCCACTGAAGATCCACCCGGAGGTGTCTTGCGCTGTAGACCCGCAGAGACGGGAGGTAGGAGACGAAGCGACTCGTCCAAGCAAGCGCGCAAGTATGCATTCTGCTTCACCGCGTCATACCATGGAATATCCAATTGTCCACAAGCCTTGAGGGACTCTCTCAATCGCGCAAGCTTCTCGGGGTTCTTAAGCAGAAGATAAAGAACATGAGTCAGAGCAATGGCAGTAGTATCGGAGCCAGCATCCACTGTTGCCGATCAGTTTTTTGGGGTCTCTGGCCTCAAGCGGAAAACTTACAGAAGACAGATACCTCTGCAGCTATCTCGCCAGTACTCAAACTGAGTGGTTGACCTTCTTTGTCCTCAAGTAGACACTTGACAAAGTCGTCGCAGTCTTCTCCGGCCTCATATCTGCGCAGTCGTTTACGCACGAGGTGTTGGAGCATGTCTCCAAAGTTCGCGAAATTAGCCCACTGCTGCCTCGGACCTTCAAACCACTTGGACAGCCATTTCAGTACAGCGTATCCATCCTTGGACCAGACGATCGGAGCTATCGCCCTACCAATGCCATGGACAGCGTCGATGTACTTCACCTTCCGCATCGTTCCCTTCTCATCCCACACCTCCACAACGTCGTCTCCCGCCTCGATCACTCCCAGCCGCTCGCTCAACGCAATATCCGCAATCGCCTCGATCGTAAACAGATTAAACCACAACCTGAAATCGACCCAGCCTCCAACCTCTCGCCCATCCCCTTTCTCAGATTCCCCAAAGCCCCCCTTCCCACCTGCACACCGTGCATCCAACTCCCTTACCAACCTCTCACACTTATCCCTCACCTTCTCCTCCCACCCGGCCAAATGCCTCGCCGCAAACGCCGCCGCCAGCCTCTTCCGCTTAACCGCATGCTCGCCACGGTCCGTCGCACTCAGCAGATTCGCATGCCCGCCCGCCCGCGCCGTCTCGTACATGTCGGCCTTCGTACATTGCGAGCTGTGGCTGTAGATATCGCGGATGGAGTCCGGGTCGCGGAAGGAGAGGCTGTTGGGGCCGAGGCGGAGGATCGGGTGGTGTGCGTGGGCGCGGTGGAGCGCGAAGGTGCGGGGGAGGAAGGTGGGGAGGCGGCGGAGGTGCTGGATGTAGCCGAGGTTGGTGAGGGGTGCGAGGGGGTGGATGGAGGGGTGGTGCCGGAGGTGGTGGGGGTCGAGGAGGTAGGTGAGGAGGAGTTTGGAGAGGAGGAGGAGGGGGAGGGAGAGGGGGAGGAGGAGGAGGAGCAGGGGGAGGGGGAGGAGCGGCATGGTGGATGGGTGGATGGATCGAGGTCACGATCTGGATTGGTTGAGGTATGTAGATCTTGATTGGAGGTGCTTCCAGAGCAGATGATGGGTTTCAGATGAGGACAGGAGCAATAGTCTCATATAAATACGTTTATCCTACCTCGAGATGACCTTGGAATTGGTCTATCACGTACTGGAATGAAAGCCAATGCCAAAGACCCCCGTTTAACTACCTAAAAAGGGTAAATGAGACGGACGATTTCTTATCTTTCCCGCATCTTGCAATTCTAACGAAGGTCATTTGAAGGTCGAATTTGTGAAACATTGAATGCTGTGGAACATGTGCTCTGCAGTGTCTGCTCTTACATACGGCTAACTATCCTAATTCGGTAATGTAGACGGATTTGCGCCTTTGCCGTCAGGACACACTAGCAGAAAACCACGGCACGGCTCCTCAACCTTACCCTAGGGACACTTTCTCCTCATCAAGGACGGCATTGAAGGTGCATCAGGTGGATAGTAAGACCCACATCACACATTGGAGCTTCTCTAATCTAGTCTACGCCGAAAGGGCGAGAACAGGCACGTTTTTCGGAGATCGATGATGATGTGTCATTCTTCGCTTTTGATACGACCGAACTACGTTTGGGTGGCAAACAAAGAGGTATGCAGATAGAACGCTTTTGATAATGCACATCTCCAATGCTACCCAGTACATGCATGGTATCATGGTGAATATGCCCAGCCTCCGTTAACTCCGCGCTGTCAAATGCCTAATTTTTCCCCATGATTAATAAAATTATAAGTGCGCCATTGATGACGACAATAAGGAGCCAAAAAAGGATGGCCAAAAAAGCGGTAATCAGGTTGTTGCGCATTTTAATTCCATTCGGATGTTCCCCCTCCCCTCCAGGCACGGTCATAAATCGATTGAGACATGTGAAGTAAACCAATGGCGCACTGAGAAAAGGTAAAAGCACGCTCAGCGCCACCTGGGAACCCTGCAGAGCTGCCGATAGACCATGTCGACCCACAGCGCCGGCAATGATGATGCTAGGCGTAATAGAGATCGAACGGGTGAAAAGACGCCGCATCCAAGGCTTCATCTTCCAGTTCAGAGAGCCTTCGCTGACCATTTGCCCTGCGATTGTGCAGACGATGCCAGCTGAGATGCCAGAGAGAAGGAGGGCAAGGGCAAACATTGTGCCTGCGACGGGAGCCAAAGACTTAGAAAGAAGATCGTGAATGCCAAAGAGATCCGCGTCGGGGGATCCAGGGGAATTCGAGAGTGAGGCACCTGCCACAATGAGAATTGCACTGTTGACGAAAAGGGCGAATGTGAACAATGAGATGGAGAGCTCTACGATGGAGTATTTGAGACACGAGCGAATGGCGAGGATGGAGGGGCGGTAAGGTTCTTCATCTTCCTCAACCTCACCCTCTGGCTTGGGGGGTGCCGCATTGCCATTCTGGACGTCAAACTCCCTGAGCCTTGACTGAATGATTCCGCTACCTAGGTAGAGACTATGCGGCATGACAGTGGCACCAAGGATACCAGCAGCTTGAAAGAGCCTGCGGCCTGATTAGTATCTGGAGTCTCTTGTCGATAGTGACACGTACCCGTCGGATTGCACAAGCGTAGAGGATGGCAAATAGCCGCGGAAGACGTCGCCGACGCTGGTGCCTTTATTTATCAAGGAAAGTTGAAAGCAAAAGCATACAACGACCCCAATTACCAACAGACCAACCCCTAATTCAAAGGTGCGTAGTCCCTTCATAGACCCATTAGGATTATAGAAAAACAAAATGAATATTACGTCCACAATTGCGATAGCGCAGCCAGCGACAAGGGGTATCTTCAGGAGCAAATTTAATGCTATTGCTGTACCAATGACCTGCACATAAGACTATCAGCACAGGAATGCCGCGCCAATACCTCCCGCTGAAACGTACCTCAGCAATATCCGTGGCGATAATCGCACACTCGGCCAGGAAATATATGGTGTAGTTTAACCATCTTGGTAGATGCGCCCTGCAGTTTTCTGCAAGGTTTTTGCCCGTAACGGATCCAAGCTTAACGCAAAGAGATTGTAGAAATATAGCAATCAAGTTCGAGAGTAGGACCATGAAGAGAAGCCTGAATTTGAAGGAGGCGCCGGCTGAAATGTCCGTAGCGTAGTTTCCTGGAGTCGGAAATGTCAATTGGAGTTCCCACGACAAAAGCTAAGGGCGAGTAGCAAGTTTTACTCACCAGGATCAATGTAAGCGACTGATATCATAAAACCAGGGCCAACAAATCTGGAGTACTTCCAAAGTATGGCCCGGACTTTTGACAGGCTACCGCTGATGCGAGTAGCAAAGGCATGCCGAGGAATAGCAAATAAAGGCCCCCCACATGAAGCTCTCGACGCTTGTACTGTATCTGCTACACCTAATTGTTCTGGAACTGAATGATCGCGACTAATCGCTGCCGTAGAAGTAGTAGGATTATCCTCGAGCATGGCTAATTGTCCTGATCGCTTGGCAGCCGAAGAGGTAGAATTGCGTCTTCTCAGGACTGAGAAGTTCCTCGGAGTATTTTGCTTGCCCTCATCGCCCGTTGCATTCGATGAAGGGGAATGTATGTCGTCATCGCCAGGAATTGCATCGAGTGACGAGCTCATGTCGGCGACTGAGGCCTGTGGCAGAGTTTGGAGGAGCTTTGAGGTGGTGAAGACCAAGACTGCAACTGACGGGCGCCACGACGATCTGCGGATGGGGATGGGTTTGATGCATTTGAAATGGCAGAGTAGGAGAGCCAAATTGAAACGCACAGAGTTCTGGAAGAGTAAGAGGTACCAGCGTGTAAGTCCATGGTGGATTGTTGGTGGTATACGACAACAATGTTTCGACTCACGGTTACGACTTCTTCCGATCCATCGCCCTAGTCCGAGGTCTACTCTCACGTGAACCCCGCTATACAGTATTTTTTAGTCAATTGAGAATCGCACTAGGGGTGACAATAAGACCTGACGGCGGAGCATAGGCTTACAAAGCTCAATATTGGTGATCCTGTCCCGGGTAATTGAGATTGTGGGTCAAAGTCCTGTTGTCATTACGGTATCATGCATCTCGGATGCCGTGACCAGGGACTTGCTGTAGCGAGGCACCAGTCTGTTGTCTATGTCAAGTTAAGGAACAGCTTTGTAGACTATCAGCTTCATAATGGGCTGTAGTGCATACTAGAAAATTGAAAGACTGAAGGCGACTATGCAGTGAAAGTCATTGCCAGTCTCTTGTCCTCGACTTATATCAAACTCAGGCAAACCATGCATCATTTATCCACAGCTTCGCCACACAAAAAGCGCTACCATGAACAGTTGAAGTGCACATGCAACATTTATTTTGTCTTATTTGACACAAGTGTCAATAAAAGCCCACGCCGTCAATTCATTCCATCGTCAAATCATCCGCCACCATCACGTGCGAAAGGGCCATAATAACAAATCGAAAGACTCCACTCCATGGCTGACTCCCTAATTTGCCAGACTTCCCCCACCAAACTATGCCAAACCAAAGTAGTGCTTTGAATTCAAACCTCTAGGCTAATGCTTGCAAGCCTGCGGGGCACGATCGACTAAGGCAATCATGTAGCTTGACAATGATGAAGACCCAGAGAAGGAAGAGAAAAAAAGCTGACCTGCTCCGGATGGGAGCAGCAGGAGCATGAACAAGCCCTCAAACCGCTGGTGTGAGAGGAAACGCCGTGAACGTGACTCCGTGAACCGTCGCCAAATCTTGTTAACTCCAGTCTGACCGAAATGTCCGAAAGATGTTGATTCAATAGCCGCCCGTGAAACATGTCCTCTAGTAGATGAGATAGCCCGCTGCCGTCACCTTTGGCAGTGTCTTAGGGAGCATCGACGCCGACGCCAAAGTGTGCAGAAAAGAGAGAGATCGCCAAAGCAATGCAGTGCAGTTTCATTGACAGTACAACTCAATCTCGCCGAGCTGACCAGCGACGATTTGGTCCATGTGCTGCTCCTTCCAGGTCTCGAAGGCAATTTGGACGTCCTCGTCAGATTGTATACTGACGTAATCGTCGTCGTCCAAATACTTCAATTTCAATTGACCAGAACTAAGCGAGAGATTCGTAGATCGTTGAAGCTTGGCGTCAATGCGATCCTTGAGCGACTGGTAGCTGATGTTGATGGCAACGACCAAGGTGTAGGTACAGCCCGCGGACTCACAGTACACCTTGACTTTGAGTTGCGTGGGGCTAGAAGGTTGGTAATCAGTCGATCCAGGTGATAGAGGGCGACTGTCTTGCACGGCGGGTGGCTGTGTTGCACTTCTCGGAAAAGCCGGTGGACGTCCGTTCTGCTGCGTAGAGTTGTCATCGTAATCTTGATAATTGGCTTCCTGCGCGAGGCGAGCTTGCGCTGATCGATCCCGTTGCGCTGTTCCTGGGGACTGCGATGGCACTCGACCCACTGAAGCCCCCGTTGGCGAATTACTTTGACTACGGTTGATTCCAGCATGGTGGGCATAATGGACAGGAAATGGTGGAACGGGGACGTCAGGCACTGGAGAACCTTGGTTCGCATATTGGCGATTCGGAGGAAGCGTATTCTGTATATTAGGACTGCTCGCTGATCTGAAGCGGTTTTGGGCGCTTTGAGAGGTTGTGCCTGGCGGCGCCGACGGCCGCATAGAGCGGCTATTGGACGGGTACCCATTCATAGCTTGCGCATCTCTCGACACTGTTCGACCGATTGCTGGCGCCGTGAAGCGATTGTTCTCTTCTCCATGATAAGCACTGGTAGGCGGCTGCTGGCGCGGAAACGGGAACATTCCCGAAGATGAACTCGTCCGTATGGATATTGGGGATTCAACGCTGGGTGAAAAGTATGAGTCACCGCCACGTTCATTTGGGGAGGGCGCTGCATTGGCCAGTTGTTGAGTGCGTAATGTCAGAGGAGGTGCGTTTGTACCCATGGGAAATCGCGGTGGTGGAACTCGCGAAGGCGGTTGGGACACAGATGGACCGCTTTCTCCTGTAGTTGACCTCGAACGTAGGCTCGTTCTCGATCCATTGCGACTGCTCATGGAGAATTCGGATACTGGCGGTCTGCCGTAAACTGTAGCCACCTCGTCGTCGTCTTCGCCATCGTCATCGTATCGATATGGATTTTCCAATGCGCCTTGATTCTGCATGAAGGTGAACTCGGTCTCCGAAGTACCATACGATCTTCCATCGCTTACTCGCGCTCTGTCTCTCCAAACTCTCCGCTGAGCGTCGACTTGCGTGGCCCACTTTTTCATGAGTTCTTCGGTGGTAAATTTTATCACAAAGTTCTCGATACCAGGGTCACCTTTCCAAAATATTTGGCATGTGTATGAGCCTGGAATATTTGATGTGATTAGCAACGTTTAGCCGCGCTAGAGCGCAGTAGCGTAATAATCTCATGCAACTAACCTGGCTTTGCCAGAGATATCGTCTCTGTGACATTTTGCATGAAAATCCGACCTTTGAGTTGGAGTTTTGGCTTGCCTCTGCGATCAACGGCTGGTTTGTTCATCAATTTGTTCTTCTGCTTATTCGGGTTCATCTCTTTGCAACAGAGTAGTATCGATTCGAAGAGGTAGACCTTGTACTTTTCAGCATGAGATGCAAGTCAGCAAAGGCTGTCCATTACGAAAGGTTGAGAATCATGGTCTGCAAGTTGGAAAATATAGAAGTCGCGACTGACCTCTCTTTCGGAATCCTTTGTACTTGCATTGTCACCTTTCAGAACCGTGAAAGTGCCTGCGAGCAGCAGACTGCCAAAAGCCTCGACTCGATGTCCTTTCCAGTCCTCCACCCTGCCCTTCAATTCTTGGACTGCTGCAAGGAGTTCTTCTCGATTGACCGCGTCGTTCGTGCGCTCTAAGACTGAGGAAGCTGCTTCTATGCCGATTGTGATGTCTTCCTTTCTCGCCTGGTCTAGACCACCTTTGTCGCGCAATTCCTAACGGAGGTCAGAAATCCAGAGCATACACAGACCTATTGGTTTCTTACCTTGAGTAACAAGGGGTATTTCGCGAGACGCTGAAAAGGCTTCATAAGAAAAGAGGATAGTATAGCTGGAGTTTCAACCATCTGACGCATTTCGTTCGAGCCTCCAGCCTCCCTCAATTTGTCAAACTCACGAGTGGTTACTTCCTCACAGCGCTTTTGGTTTGCGATGTAAGGCTCGTAGACTTTGAAGGCATCGTTGTAGAGTTTGAAAAGTTTGCCCCAATTTTGTTGTGACTCTGGTAATGCGTTCGTCTGTTCTACACGGATGAGGAATCGCCGTTGAAAGTCAAGAAGCGCGTTGAGGTTCAAGAAAATGTCATGGATAGCATCTCCAGGAATGACGCCCTTCTCTTCGACGAGTTTCTTGAAAGACTGCAGAAGCTCGAGATGTTGCACGTATGTCCTTTCCGTTTTGACGAGTTCCTCGACAATATGCTGCCTTTGACTCCGTTTGACGTCTTTACTGGACTCTAATGACAGCGAATTGTCATCTGCTAACACTGTGTCGATCAGATGTTCTTCGACGAGAATGTCGAGGACACGGTTTACTACTCGCACAACCTGTAAAGTCGTTAGTCTGGGGGGAGGACAACGCGACTACCTATTGGGGAGACCTTACCTTCACAAACCCGGTCGTATCGTCTCCATATAGATCTGTGATGATGAAGCACTCCTCGGGTGCGAATTTGAGCTCATTAAAGCATGCCTGTAGGAATTTAAAAGTCGCGGCTTTCCCTCGCTTATTTTCAGGGACCCGGTCGACGTCCAACGGCTGGGCAGGGTTGAGAGTATTGTATATCATCAGCAGCGGATAGCCTTTCCTGAAAGTCCACCAAAGCAGCGTGACGGGGTCGGTATCCTCTGCGTCCTCCTCTTCTAAGGCGCGTAGCTGGTCCTCGAAGCCTGGTACACCTCTTAATCGTGATCGGAGATTTAAGCATGCCTGAAACAAGGACGTCTCTTTTTCGGCAACCTTGTTGAGTACATTATCCGTCGCTTCGACTGGGCCGCCGTTGCTTGGTGTCTGGGGTAATGGTGGAGGTGGAGGAAACAGCGTGGATTGCGAAGTGCCTTGGGTGGTGTCGGAATATCGTAGAGAGGGATGAGAGTTGACGGAGAATTGCGAGCTACTGTGGCTCTGGGATTGCATCACAGGGGATGCGCCGCCCGGGTTTTGCATCCTGGAATGTATGGAGGAGGGTGCAGTATACGTTCGTGACAGCGGGCCATGCGTCGCAACTTCCATCATCTGGACGCAGCGAGCTGGCGGCGAGGGTGGAACAGGGTCAAGTGGGAGCGCGAAGGTCGGTCGAGTTGAGATGTCGTGGAGGGAGCAGGGTGTTGGAGCGGGAATAGGGGATCGGCAGAGGCGATGATTCTGAAACGGCTCGGGGCCCTACCTACCTAGAGGTAGAGGGGAGGGCATGAACAAGGAGAGATGGCAGTGGGAAGAGAAGAGCAATGGAGGCAAGTTAACCGCTTGCACCCGGAAAGCGCTCTCGACACACGCGACCACGACCCTTTGTCCTAGAGGCTGACCGAAAGGTACGTGGTGGTGTGGCTGCCTCGCCCCAGGGAAGCCCTCACCGAGCCTCGTGGCCCTCAAAGCGAATAGATGACAGCGCCTCAGGACACCCCGGCTTAGTCATCCACCCGCTGAGGCCTGGTGGGCTGCTGGCTGCCATCAAGCTGCCTAACTGCCACCCTGCTGTCTTCAGTACGGGATAAGGAGACGGAATATCAGTGCAAGCCCTTGCTTCGCGACCGCTGCTGCCTTGGAATATTGATCGCCAGACTGGTCGCCAGAGTTGGCACCGCTGCTCAGCTCTCCTCTTCAAAAGTACTGCGGCTCTGTTTTCATCTGCATTTGCGATCGGAGACTGGTGGCGCTCATCTCCCTCCCTTTTCCTCCCACCATACCATTCGCGAAGCACTACATTCTACGAATGATATTTCGGGCAACTCTCTTCGCTCAACATGTCTCACCACCAACTTCGCAGCCGTAGTCCGGTCGCGTATCCCAACCCGTCCTACATTGCTGCCTACCAGTCAGCCGCATCCATGAGCGCCCCCTTTAAAATTGACGAAGGATATTCCGAAGAAACAAGGAGTCAGAATGGAAGCGAGGCAACCATGCGGTCTGATGCACGAGATGGCGAGCTTGTGGACCAGGAAACTTCCCCGATATGTCCGCTTCCTGAATGGGTCCTTGGGCTGAGTGAAGCTGATCGCAGCGGTAAATATCAACAACCAAACTCAAGAGCTCGCAGCTTGCAGAACTAATGCGTCCATGATAGAATTCGCCTACTCCATTTTACGTTCACTTCGGACCTCGTCAATCGCAGCCATCGTAGACAGACTCAATCCTCTATTGCACCTTGATCCTCTCCAGCACTTACCACCAGAAATCACATTTCACATTTTCTCGTATCTGGAGCCCCGTTCACTTCTGACTGCGTCAGTCGCGTCCAAAGCTTGGCGGCAGAGAGCTCTGGACAGTCGCCTGTGGCGCGTCTTGTTTGGATCAGAAGGCTGGCATCCAAACACTCGGCAAGTTAAACTGTTCGAAGAGGCGGAGAAAACTCGTGCTTCTAAAGCCAGAGAGCCTAAAAGTCGTGCGAGGCGAGCCGATACTCAAACAGGCCAACAAAGTAACAAAAAGCGAGCGCGAGAGAGCGGACTTTTTGGTTCTGGTACACAACATGTCCCGGCGCAGGCCTCCCCCGACAGAGCAATCGAGCAGTCTCAAAGCTGGGTAGCGCAGCATGATGTGGTCGAGGCCGATGAGAGTCCAGATTCGTCAGAGCATATGCAGGGAGTCGATTTTCACTCGCCCCAGTCACCTGTAGTGGAAAATGAGCGACGGCAGTCCTATATGGAGGCCATGAAAAGTCAAATCAATCAGATCAATCGTCGGCAAAGCAGTGGAGGATTCGACACGCAGCTCAGTGATCAGACTGGCCCTGTTTCGATGCCACTGACCCCGCCAGTAACACCATGCTTAATATCGACGGCATCTGAGGAGCCAAAAGTCAATTGGCAATACCTTTACAAACAGCGACGGCGATTGGAAGATAACTGGAACGCCGGCCATTTTACCAATTTCCAATTACCTCATCCCGACTATCCATTTGAAGCACACATGGAATGCGTCTATACCATACAGTATTCCGGTAATTTTCTTGTCAGTGGGAGCAGAGACAAGTCAATCCGAATCTGGAACTTGGAGACCCAAAGACTTGTTCTCGCGCCTCTTGTTGGTCACAAAGCATCTGTTTTGTGCCTCCAATTTGACGAGAATCCTCAAGAGGATATTGTCATATCGGGAGGTAGCGATGCCGACGTTATCTTGTGGCGTTTCTCTACTGGACAAATCCTGAAAAAGATGGAGCATGCCCACACCGAATCGGTATTGAATTTACGCTTCGACCGACGCTTTCTTATAACTTGTTCAAAAGACAAATCAATAAAAGTATGGAATCGACGAGAGCTTATCAGGGGCCAATCCACCGGTGCATCGGACGGCTCTGGGGTTCCCACCTATATAATTAATACTGAGCGTTATACGGATAATCCATCCACATGGCGCCTCCTTGAAGAGTATACTCTTGCGATGACCCTCGATGGTCACGGCGCTGCTGTAAATGCGATTCAAATTTTGGACGGGCACATTGTTTCTGCTTCTGGAGATCGAACCGTCAAGATCTGGGATCTGAGCACAGGCATTTGCAAGATGACGCTCACTGGCCATTCGAAGGGCATTGCTTGTGTACAATTTGACGGCAGACGGGTCGTGAGCGGCAGCAGTGACGAGACAGTCCGCATTTTTGACCGAGCGACAGGACTTGAAGTTGCCTGTCTGCAAGGCCATCAAAACCTTGTGCGCACTGTACAAGCCAGGTTTGGAGATCTGCCTGGCAACGAAGATGATCTTGAGGCAGAAGCTCGAGAGATTGACAAGAAGTTTTTCGAAGCTCGGAGACAAGGGCTTATTCCAACAACTGATAGTGGCACCCGACGAAGATTCCGCAACGCCGGATCCCGCAATCCTGAGGATATTACTGCTTATGGCGCAAAATTGCCACCTGGTGGAGGCGGTAGCCGATGGGGAAAAATTGTCTCTGGATCCTACGACGAGACGGTCATCATCTGGAAGAGGGATCATGATGGGAAGTGGGTCATTGCACGACGTCTATTGCAAGCGGACGCAGTGAGGCGTGCTGGTGGTTTGCGTCGACCGACCGCTGCTACTCCACGAATGGCCCCACCACAGCCGCAGCAGCATACGATGCAACAACAGATGCAGCAGCAGCAGCAGCCGCCACAACAGCAAGCCCAATCGGTACAACAGCTTTCATCAACTGTTGGGCAGAACATAGCTACTGTGACCGCCGGGCCTCACCAACCTGCTAGCCATTCACCTATGCCACAACTTGATGGTGCAGCAGATAGTCAAGCCGTCGGTCCTTCAAACCCGGTGCAACGAGTCACTGTAGTTTCGTCCTCTATGACTGCACATACAGGTCAAACCGGGGAAGGGTCCAGTGCTGCTCAACTACCTACTCATATCGCCAACTCCACGACTGCCCTTTCTCAGCCGGCAAATCAGGCACAGCAGAGTCAAACTGGTACTCAAGGCCAGTCTGCAGCGCAACAATCTACCGCAACTGCTCCTCATCATCATCACCACGGTCACCACCATCACCATGGCCACCATCACGGCCATCACGCTGCCAACCCTGGCCTAGCAGCGATGATGCCTATAGGCCAGCATGGCTCGAATTCAAGAGTCTTCAAGCTTCAATTCGATTCTAGACGGATCATATGCTGCTCTCAGGATCCACGTATTGTCGGTTGGGATTTCGCAAATGGCGACAAGGATATCATCGATGCTAGTCAGTTTTTCGCAGAAGAAGACTAAGATGGGTCTGGTTGGGTTGGGTAAAAACGTCGTTCATAGTCATTTTGCCGGGCATGTGGAGCGCTCCAGTCGTCAGATATGATCTTTATTTGAGCGTTCAGGCCATTGTTCTTTCCCTCGAGTTATGAGGTATAGCGCTGTCGATAAGTTTGTCTGCTTAATGAGGAAGACGAGAAGACATATTGGCATGGGTCTATTGCTGCGCCCCGTAACTTGGAGGCCACTCGGATTTAGACTGTTCTAGGGTAATGCTAATATTCACGAAGTGATGAATGGATGAACTGCTTCGTACCATGAAAATCAATCCATGTGCTTGGGGAGTTATAAATACACTGGATTCTCTTGATACCGAGAGGTAAACCCTGCACATTGCCGCTCGTGTGGCGCCGGATCAGCTTTGCCCGTGGAGCTGTGCAGACAAGCCACGAGGACATATAAGTTTTAGGACCAAACACCAATCCGCACTTGTTCGAAAACCATTGAATTTGAGAAGGCTCTTCAAGACTCGGGGCCACTTATAAGATGTCACTGTTCCGGTCAACATTTACAGTCAGCAGACAGACAACTCTCCCAGCATCCGTCACAAAGGAGGATGTTGTCACTCTCCTGCACGATCATTCCGAGATGATCACGCTAAACCCCATCGTGATCAAGCATGAGCAGATGCAAGGACCCTCGTCGCCACCTCCGAGTCTCCAGCAAGATGAGACCACAGCTTCTGACCAAGACGACATCTGTTCCAGCACTGCGAGCGCCAAGTACAGCATCACAGATCAGATATCGTATTTACCGGCCCATCTCTGGGACAGCAAGATCATCTACACGGCTTGGTTTGCCAACGCTTCAGATGGACTACGATCATTTGTGCGAGCGCCTATGGGTGTCGAAATACGAGGATCTTGGAGAGTGATCCCTTCCAAGCCAGGATCTGGGCCTGAAGGAAGCGGGGATTTGGACCATTACTTGGAGGAGCAAGCGGTCGTCTCCTGCAACTCTTTACTGCGACCTTTCATCCAGAGTACGATGCAGAAGAGCCATGGAACCCTCCACCAGAGGTTCCTCGAGAAGTTAATGGATGGTGGGCATGGTGGGGTACATTCTTAATGACAGGGGTATGTCATTGAGACCCTTCATTTTCGGAGATTCCGAGATGTAATTAATATCTATCATGTTGTACGTATGCCTAGATTGATGCTATACCCAGACCCGTCAATATGTTAAGGATTCATCGATCACACGACGGCCACTTGACACACCGTCAGAGCCAAAGTAAGCAATCAACAACGGAATACAGACCCCAAGGGTTGAGATAAACTTTGCGGAGTAAAGCAAAACATGGAGTTTTGGGCTTGGCCAAAGTGTCAGCCAAGCCGCGGACCAAGCGTTTGCGTTCTCCGTGGAATTGCGGAGGTACGAAGCAGGTATAGCACAGGTATAGCACAGTGTCGGTGCTAGTTTTTGGCCCCGGCTCCGCCTCTCCGTCATACCGTATTATGTTTCTGCCATAAGATATCACGCTCACCCTCACGCCCACCCTCTCCCTCGCCTCAATTCTCTTCGACGCCTTGATTTTGGACCCAATTTCGCCTCATCGACCGAAAGCGATTTTGTACAAATCCAATTGTTAAAATACGAGCTACGAAACTCCAGCCGAAAGGAGACCATTCATCGTCAAAGTACAACCGGCACCCGAGTAACGACCTCCTAACGCCTTGAGAATATGAGCGGGGACGGTACGTGAGACTTCCCAATGTTATTTATTACGCGAGTGCGATTGCTCTCGGGGCATTTTCAACGCTCCACTTTCATTTGTGGCTCGAAAATATTCCAACCTTCAGTTTCAAGATTATCTCCATCACGCATGGCCTCCGGCCAACAAGGGTCTAGTAATGCGTTCTTGTTCACAACAATAAGCGGACACGTTGCTGACAAGCTCTAATCTAGAAACCCTTGATCTTGCCCTTGCCCAGAACAAGGCCTGGGCGTACAAAGTCGCCCACGAAGACCCTTCCTTCTTTCCCAAGCTCGGCTCGGGACAGTCTCCCGAGATACTGTGGATAGGGTGCGCCGATAGCCGGATACCGGAGACGACCATTCTCGGACTAAAACCCGGCGATGTTTTCGTCCACCGCAACATCGCGAACATCCTGCATAGCGCCGACATCAACGCCGGCTCCGTCATCGAGTTCGCCGTCAAATACCTGAAGGTGAAGCACATCATCGTCTGTGGGCACACAAGCTGCGGAGGTGTCAACGCGGCGCTAGGCAATCAGAAATTAGGCATGATCGATACTTGGCTCCTCCCATTGCGGCAACTGCGAATGAAGCATGCCCAGGAATTGGAGGCGTTGCCGCAGGCGGAACGAACATTCCGGCTTTCGCAGCTCAACGTCGCTCAGTCTTTGGATGTTCTGAAGCAGAATGCTGTTGTCATTGATGCCATCAAAGACCGCGACCTTCGCCTACATGGCTTGATTTACAACGTTGGAACTGGAGAGCTCACAACTCTGAAGTCCGAGGGTGATGACAAAGAGGCCGATGAAAAAGAGGCCAAAGCGAGAATCGATGCCTTTAGGTTGGAGTAAAAATTACGATTCTGGTTCATTCGTAGACTGGAGTTTTTTTTGGACAAAATTTGGTAATAGAAATGAAACTGGTACTATCATTCAGATGAACTACGCCTTTGGACATGACAGTCGGTATCACTCATTACCTTTCCATAGTCCAGTCTACGTGCAAGGAAGGCCGGAGCAATAACTTTCTTACTCTTGCTCAAAAAGTTAGCATGTGATTCTTACTATTTTTCATTGTGGCTTCTGATAAGCGTTGGTCCACCCCCTCCATTAGTTCACTCACACCCAGGTTCTTGCTACCCTGTCAAGGCACGTTCGATGGCTAGCCCAGATTCCTTGAAGAACAACATGCCTGAAACTAATTATTTTCAAAAATTTTTGTGGTTCACTTGGTCGGGGAAAGGCCCTCGTTGCCTCATTTTTCTGGGATCAGTGGTCAAAGTATTCGTGATCATTTATGCTAGCAATCGAGCGTTTACTGGTGGTACACTATGAAAGTGGCGAAATGGCAAAAGATCGCGTTGCTTACTAAAACAATCGAGGAAACATCGTTGGCCATTTCATATTCCGTACACAGTGTTCCAATCAAAAAAACGTCTCTTCGATGGGGTATTTACATCATGATTTCCCAGACCAGAGCTGATAACTCTTTTTCACCTCCTATGAGATTGTGTATCCCTGCCATAAGCACCATCGATAGCATGCCGTATCTTCCTACCTTCTCTATGCTAAGAATGCTATAGCTCTTCGAATATGCCTGCTTGAAGGAGGGGAAAGTGTTTGCGGTGAGGAACGTGAGCGATTGCCATGGGTGCGAAACACTACATGCAAAGTTACTTTAATCACACAATTCATTCACCATTAAATGCACACAGGGCCTGCGTGACCACTTTCTCCACATTAAAACCAGTTTACTCCGCTTTCCGTGTAAGAGCTATACAACTTCTTTGCTCGAGCATTAACCTTCTCAATACCCTCCATTTCCGCTCGAGTACTGCCATTTAAGTTCGATCTTTGCCACTTCCATTCGAGCATTACTATCTTCGTTCAAGTACTACTATTCTAACTCAAATCATATAGTATTGTCCAAGCACTAACGTTTCCAATTAGGCACTCCCAATCAGCACTGGGACCATCGTGGCACAATCAAGCAGCAAGACCGACTGATATGCCTCCCAAACCCAAAACTCAGGCTTCCGAGCCCTCCAATATCAGCTATCCTCCATTCAGCGTCCAATCTGGAACTAGCAATTCCACTTGTCCTACTTCTTCCTTATATCGCCCACATCTCGACAACAGAGTCAAAA